>SDVV010013567.1:0-15067 GCA_016164225.1 Gammarus roeselii | reverse complement strand
TGCCGGGAATTCCGAATTGATTTTTCCCCGGCACTGCCACTACTGAGGGAATCCCGCCATCAGAGGGAATACTGCATCTGTGGCACATTTCAGTGGAGGTTAATACAATGACTTATATATGTATGATACCTTAATGTTACATTTGTACAGTTTATAATTGAGCAGGGAATTTAATACTAAAGGCTGTATATCTATACATACATAATTTAACGTGGGGGAGAGCAATGCAGGACTTGGCTTGCAAACCCTTACACAGGTTAGACATGTCGAATCTGATGGTGCATTAGAAATGAAAATTTTAAACGCTTAGAACAAACATATTGTCTTTATTCTCGATTTATTGATTATTTATTTCAACCGTCTTGATTTGATTTGATTTGAGCCTCATTTCCACCAGAGCCTCAACGTGAGTCATAATAGGTTCCCCCGTAGGGGTCGATGATCATTGATTCCAGTAGGCTCGCACGCCTAAGTGTGCGAGGAAAAAACGAAGCAACGCTTTCAACGTTAGAAAAAACGTGAAAATTTTAGCAATGTCAGACGCACGCTGGTGCGCAAAAGAAAAAAACGCCCACTCGAAACGGATCTCCGCTTCCAATCTTTTATAACATATAGAGTGATATGTACGCACCCTAGTGCGTACAGGTAGCATCGTCGAGATTAGTACAAGGTCAGTGGCTACGCGTGAAACATCAGCTCCGACAGCAACGCAACTCAATATTTACAATACAATTTATTTATTTATGTAAAATAAAGACTCAGATGTAACGGAACGAATCCTCGCCTCCAACCCCTCAGAACCTCACGAGTTATGTCCATATGCCAGTGCGCTCAGATAGTATCGTGGAAATTAGTACAAGGTTCACGGCTACACGGACAAAGTCAGCGCCGGCAGCAACGCAACACAATGTTCACAGCTAGGCGGTTTATTTGATTTTTAGTACAATTTCTTTATTCAGGCAAGATAAAGTCTCAGACAAAACGAATCCCCACCTCCAGTCACTCAGAACTCCAGGAATAACATGCACGCGCGACAGTGCGCACAGACAGCATCGTCGAAATTGGTACAAGGTCTCTGGCTTCACAGATTAGATGGACTCCAACCGCAATGCGTCACAAGGTTTTATAGCTGCGCAGTCCAGGTTAACCCCAGAAACTGTATATGGTCCGTGCACGCGCGAGCGAGCACAGACTGAAGAAAAAATACCCATTCACAAATTCACAAATACGAGCTCCCGCACAAATACTCCAGCATTATAATATTGTGGATCGTGAAAAAGAAGCAAGACAGGTTAGTCATGGGCAGAAAAACTGCTCAGAATGTTGATTTCGCACTGATTGTTTGTTTAAGGAGATGGAGTGGGGGGGAGGGCATTGGTCCCTTGGGTCGCAAAAGAGCCCGATGAATCCCGGAGGGTGACTCATGTCCCCCGGGTCTTCTCGAGCTCCCCGAGTCCCCCGAGACCCCTCTCCTCAGCTCATTTCGGCTTGTCTCGAATCATTTCAGCCCGTTTCGGCTTGTCTCGACCAACTCGACACGCCTCAACATGTTTCGACTGATCTCGACGCACCTCGACCAGCCTCGACGCGACCTTCGCCCTCTGCGCCAGCAATCCGCGGACTGTAATGGTTATTTGTTCTACTCAAGCATCTCACATGAGCATTTTTCTGTGTATGAGTTTTACAGCGCTGGGAGGGGGGAGCAGAGGTTCCAGGATTCAGAGGGGCCTCTAAAGGGTCCCGCAGTTTCTCAAAAGGGTCCTAAAGGGTCTCAAGGGTGTCTCAAAGGGCCCCAGAAAGGTCCTAGTGGATCACCCCAAATCCACCTGGTCTTCTAATTCCCCCGGGTTCTCGAAACCCCGGGTCCTCGAGTCCCGCGGGTCCCACGAAAGCCTCCCCTCCCTGGGTCACCTTGTCTCAACCAACCTCGATACACATAATAATGATAACCAATTCAAAATGTATCATGAAAAAAGTGCAGAGAAAAATAATAGAGCCCAAGCAATAAGAAATAATAAAAGTCTAAAATGAAGTGTTAATGATCTATAAAATAATAATCATCCATCCACCCCGATCAACCGTCTTGACTGCCGCCACAGCAAGGGCATCGCTAGTGCAGATTGAAAGTAGGATTTTATTGTTTGAAGCCTTTACTCTGGTCATGAGGTGATACTCCCCTTACGAAATAGTGTTTTAATATAATCCGATGCGTTCTCAGCAGATACCCTGCTCGTGGTCGTCGAGCGTGGGCCCTGCATTAGTCGACGAAAGGTGCCATTACAGTCAACAGTTGTTGTTACCCAGTAAATTTGGGAACAATTTTATCCACAAAAAATTATGTTTATCTTCACATGACAATCAATTATACCTTTCCTATTAGAATGTTAGCAACAACATTTTGGTTTGATTTAAGCCTCATATCCCGCGGGGCCTCAACGTGTCATAATAGGCCGGCATTTTAATGTCTGGTTTACATTGCAAAACCCCTATTATCAATTCATCTGAAAAAATAATATGCCCAAGAAACTGAAATTCGCCAACAAATTCAATTCATGCGCCATTGATCTTAAGATTAATTTAGGACTTGTTTTTCTTTTGTTTACTTACGATGTTGTAAGTTATATTTCTGCAAAAAAAAAAATCCGTAACTTTTCATGCACACTTTTAGTCATATTATCTCAGTTTGCCTTTTTTTCTGTCTCTTGTCTGCATTTTGTGACTGTCGCATGCCTTGCTTGCCTAACGTGCTTTCTCTTGCGTTCACTGTGCCCTCCAGGTTTGATGTTCTTTTCTTGCTGGCTGTATGCTGGGTGTCAGTGCTGTTCTGTGTTATGGTGCCGTGGGACGTGGTCAGGTCATGGAGGCTCCAGGTAATTTCAATAATGATATAATGCTTCAAACCTTTTATTTGTTCAACATAAGCGCAGTAGTAGTAGTTTCTTCTGTTTTTCACATTAGCCTCGCCAAGAAGTCACTCTATGCTCCCCCGTAGGGCACGAAGATCCGTCGATTCTACACAGTTTCGTTTGCAAAGTTAGGTTACAGTTCAGTAGTAGAAGTAGTAGTAGTAGTAGTTTGATTTTGTTTTCCACAGGAGTCCCAACGCGAAGTTGATGCAGACTCCCCCGTAAGACAATTGAAGAGTGGCACAGTAGGTGCAACGTAGATTCAGAGTAGGTTTACCGTAGTTACAGAGTACGTTTACCGTAGTTACAGAGTAGGTTTACCGTAGTTGCAGAGTAGGTTTGCCGTAGTTACTGAGTACGTTTACCGTAGTTACAAATAGGTGTACCGTAGTTACAGAGTAGATTTACCGTAGATACAAAGCAGGTCGATTTGATTTGGGCCTCATTTCCACCAGAGCCTCAACGTGAGTCATAATAGGCTCCCCGTAGGGCTCAATGATCATGGATTCCAGTAGGCTCGCACACCTCTGTGTACAAGAAAAACAACGTTGTCAAAGTTAAACTATTTGAACATTTTAGTAGTGCCAGACACACGCTAGTGCGCACAAGATTAAAGTTTAGACGGAACGGACCTCCGCTTTCAATTATTTAGAACTTCATGAGTAATATGTATGCGCGCTAGTGCGTACAGGTAGCATCGTCGAGATTGGTACAAGGTTTACGGCTACACAGACAAAGTAAGCTCCGAGAATAACGCAACACAATGTTTACAGCTATGCGGTCCAGTTCAGTTAATGTACATTTTATGTTTCCAGGAAAGATAAAGACTCAGACGAAACGAATCGAATTCCAGCCTCCAACCACTTAAAACTTCGAGTAATATGTACGCACGCCAGTGCGCGCAGATAGTATCGTCGAAATTGGTACAAGGTCCACGGCTGCACGGACTAAGTCAGCTCCGACAGCAACGCAACACGAGGTTCACAGCTACGCGGTCCAGTTACAATACAGTAGTCTTCATTTTTCAGGTAAGATGAAGACTCAGACAAGACGAATCCCCGCCTCCAATCATTTAGAACTTCAGGAGTAGTGTGTACGCACGCTAGTGCGTACAGGCAGCATCGTCTAGTCTGGTACAAGGTTTACGACTCCACGGACAAAGTCAGCTCCGGCATCAGCGCAATACAACGTTTAAAATTACACAGCCTAGTTCAGATACATTAAAATAATTTTTCAGGAAGATAGAGACTCAGACGAAATGAATACCCACCTATACCCCCTTAGAACCTCAAAGAGTAATATGTACGCACGCCAGTGCACACAGGTAGTATCGTCGAAATTTGTGCAAGGTCTACGGCCTTTCGAATCAGATCAACTTCAACCGCAACGCATCACAAGGTTCATAGTTACGCGGCAAAGTTCAACCACAGACATTGCATATGGTCCACACACGCGCGAGTGAGAGTAGACTAAAAGAAAAAACACGTTCATCCATAAAATCAATAACAGGAGCTCTCGCAGAAGTATACTAGCTTTATTTTATACGACAGAATTGTGGAACGGTAAGAGGCTACACGGACAAAGTCAGCTCCGGCAGCAACGCAACACAATGTTCACAGCCACGCGGTCTATTTGATTTTTAGTACAATTTATTTATTCAGGCAAGATAAAGACTCAGACAAATCGAATCCCCGCCTGCAACCACTCAAAACTCCAAGAATAACATGCACGCGCGACAGTGCGCACAGACAGCATCGTCGAAATTGGTACAAGGTCTATGGCTTCACGGATTAAAGAGACTCCAACTGCAACGCGTCACAAGGTTTTATAGCTACGCAGTCCAGGTCAACCCCAGAAACTGCATATGGTCCGTGCACGCGCGAGCGAGCACAGACTGAAGAAAAAATACCCATTCTCCAGCGTTATAATATTGTGGATCGTGAAAAAGTAAGTAAGAGCAGGTTCGTCATGGGCAAAAGAACTGCTCAGTTTACTGATTTCGCACCGATTGTTTGTTCAAGGGGATAGGACAGGGGGGGGGGCATTGGTCCCTTGGGTCGCAAAAGAGCCCGATGAATCCCGGTGGGTGACCCAAGTCCCCCGGGTCCACCGAGCTCCTCGGGTCCACCGAGTCCCTTTGTCTCAGCTCATCTCGGATTGTCTCATATCATTTCGGCCAGTTTCGCCTCGTCGCGACCAAATCGACTTGTCTCAATATGTTTCGACTGATTTCGACGCACCTCGACCAGCTTCGGCGCGGCTCTCCTCCTCTGCATCAGCAATGTTGTGGACTGTAATAACTAATTTCTCCACTCGAGCACTCCACATAAATACATTCCTCTGCGTATGGGTTTTACAGCGTAGGGAGGGGGAAGCAGAGGTTTCAGAATCCATGTGTTAATGATCTATAAAATGAATATTCATCCATCCGCCCCAAATAGTAGTAGTAGATACCGAATAGGTTTAACGTAGATACTAAGTAGGTTCAACGTAAATTTGGGAGGAGGGAGCCGGGGTTCCAGAATTCAGAGGGACCTCAAGTGGGTTCTACAGTTTTTCAAGAGGGTCCCGGAGGGTCTCAAGGGTGTCCCAAAGGGCCCTAGAACGGTCCAAATGGGTCCCCTAAATCCTCCTGGTCTTCCAATTTCCCCGGGTTCTCGAAACAGAGTCCTGCGGTCCCACGAGTACCCCCCTTCCCTGGGTCACCTTGTCTCAACCAACCTCGATATATATATATATATATAATAATAACAAATTAAAAATTTATCTCTATGAAAACGGGCAGAGAAAAAAATAGAGCCCACGAAATAAGAAATAATATAATACTAAAATAAAGTGTTAATGATCCATAAAATGAATAATCATCCATCCACCCCAAACATGGTTACAGTTCAAAATTATTACGCAGGGAGGACAGCCAGTTCAGGAACATAGATGATTCAAACCTCGTTAGTTTTACACGACTTCGTATAGTCCGGTATGTTTTTCGAGAGCGATCATTTTGTGGAAGGCTGTTTCTGTGAGCAGGCGTTGTAGGCTGCTCAAGAAGGCTCGTCGGGCTGCTACGAGCGCATTACAATCCATGATTGTTTGTTTATTTGTTTGTATTTGCATCCGTATTCCACCGGAGTCTCAACGTGAAGTTAATGCAGACTCCCCCGAAGGGCGGTTGAAGAGTGGTGAAGTAGGTGCAGCGTAGATTATGAGTAGGTTAAACTTAGATTCGGAGCAGTTTAAACGCAGTCATAGTGGGCTTAAACACAGTTGGAGTTGGTCTAACAAAGTAACATAAAGTAAATTTGACATGGGCAGCAAGCAAATTTGATGCGGCTGCAAATAAAATTTGACATATGTAAATTAAATTTAACGATTTTAAAAGAGTAACTCTAACGCGGGTACAGAGTAGGCCTCAAAGTAAGTTTGACAAAACTACAAAGATATTTTGGCAGCTAGAAATTAAATTCAACTTAGTAACAGTAAATCCAACCCGGGTACAGAGTAGGCCTAGGACATACAAATCATACTAAACAACGGATACAAAGTGAGTTTAACCTAAAACAAATATGCAGAGCAGGTTCATTGCAGACGTAGTCGGTTTTGCGAGTGAGGTGGTAGCAGCTCCCTCCATTCTCCGCTTGAGCTCCAACGTGTAGTCACCGCGGGCTTCTTCTCGTGGCGCGACGGTCCGTTGATTCTGCACAGCTTCGTGCACGAAGTTAGAGTAAAAATTTTCAATTAGTGCGCAGGGAGGACAGCGGATTTGGAATCAGAGATGATTCAGACCTCGCTACCCCTATACTGCCTCGTACAGGCCCGTGTGTTTTCCGAAAGCGATTAGTTTTTTCCGGTGTTCCGCATCTGTGAGAAGCGTTGCAGGTTGTACGGGAGCTCTAAAAGGCTCGTCGGGCAGCTGCGGGTGCATCACAATCTACTAGTAAGCGTTTCATGCTGATTGCCACTTGGTGGCAGCAACGGGATGGTGGTGCGTCCGGTCCCATGTCTACGTCCATTAGGTGGTTGCGAGTTATCCACGTATGTCGCGTGCATAGACGATTAATGAACACTTGGTCTCTCCTATTAGAAAACCTGGCGTCCCACTCTCCCATGGATGGTTTAACTGCAAGCATCTTTTGTCAACTCTGTTGCCAAGAGTCGATCCATCGTGATGTTATACGTGACTTGATGACTGGGAACCAGTCTCGGTAATGTATAGAGATGAATTGTTATTGCCGAGTAGACACCCGTTTAGCGCGGGAATCTGCGCGTTCGTTTCCTCTTATTCCCGCGTGCCCAGGGATGCAGCAGAACTCGACCGCCTGGCCCGCCTCAGACGTCGTGAATAGGTCGTGTTGCACATTTCTAAGGGCAGGGTGATCAAAGTGCCTAGTATTCAGCTGGGTGAGAACACTCAGACTATCTGAAAACATAACACTTTTGGGGTGGTGGTCGCTTTTTGCAATGGAGATGGCCAATTCAAGTGTGTGTAGTTTTGCAGAGAATATAGAGGCCTCTTGGGGTAGGGTGGCCGAACGCGAAGTCCCTTCGTTTATGACGGCGGCTCCTACTCCGCCCGGTGTTTTCGAGCCGTCAGTGTATATATGGCGGTGCTCAAAGTACTGTTGATCGAGTAGTCGTGAGAATTCTCGGCGGTACGTGATGGTTGAAGTTGTTGCTTTGGGGTACGTCTGCAGATCTAGGTTGACCAGTGGTGGGCTGATCATCCACGTTGGTGTGTTGATTTGAAGAATTTGATAGGAAAATGAAGGTTTGGTTGCTTTGCGTCTGATGTTCAGCGAGGTCAGTGTGTTGTCCACTCGTAGAGAAAAGGGTGGGCATATGTTCTTCTAAGTCACAAATTGGCGTTTATCAAGAATGATGGTGACGTCACCGAGTTCTGGGCTATTAATGTAGCTTCTTGTCTTGAAATAGTACTGTAGTGAGAGTTTGTCTCTCCGGAGCGGAAGAGGAAGCTCGTTAGCAAGCAGGTTCAGGGATTCGATGGGTGTGGAACGGAAAGCACCGGTTGTAATACGCAGGGTGTTATTTACTATGATTGAGAGAGGTTCTAGGGTGGTTTTGACTGCTGAACCGTAAACAATTGCTCCATAGTCAAGGCGCGAGCCTATTAATGTTCTAAATAACGTCATGCCGGTGTCCATATCGGCTCCAAATTTCAAGGATGTTACAGAGAGGATAAGTCCAGTTGCTTTTTTGCAGCGCGTCTCCAGGGCTGCAATATGAGGTCCCCATGTGAGTTTAGGGTCCAACACCAACCCGAAGAATTTTATTGATTCCTCGTATACTAGCGGAGTGTTGCTTAGAGTTAGGGCTGGTTTTAGGTGTAAGCCGGGCGCGGGAGTACAGGGCATGCATTTCGTTTTGGTGTGCGAGAATCGGATTTTATGATTTGATTTGATTTGGGCCTCATTTCCACCAGATTTGATTTGGGCCTCATATCCACCAGAGCCTCAACGTGAGTCATAATAGGCTCCCCCGTAGGGCTCAATTTATTTATTTATTATTTGCTCCCATGTTCCACCGGAGTTCCAACGCGAAGTTAAGGCAGACTCCCCCGTAGGGCGGTCGAAGAGTGGTGAAGTAGGTGCAGCGTAGATCAAGAGTCGGTTAAACTTAGATTCGGAGCAGTTTAAACGCAGTCACAGTGGGTTTAAACACAGTTGGAGTTGGTCTATCAAAGAAACATAAAGTAAATTAGACATGGGCACCAAGCAAATTTGATGCAGCTACAGAGAAAATTTGACAGATCTAAATCAAATTCAACAATTTTAAAAGAGTAACTCTAACGCGGGGCAGAGTAGGCCCCAAAGTAAGTTTGACGAAACTGCTTAGATAATTTGGCAGATAAAAATTAGATCCAACTTAACAGAGTAGGTCTAACCAGGGTACAGAGTAGGCCTAGGACATACAAATCGTACTAAACAACGGATACGAAGCGAGTTTAACCTAAAACAAATATGCAGAGCAGGTTCACTGCAGACGCAGTTGCTCCTGCGTAGAGGAGTGGTAGCAGCTCCCTCCGTTCTCCGCCGGAGCTCCAACGTGTAGTTACTGAGGGCTTCTTCTTGTGGCAAGACGGTCCGTTGATTTTGCACAGCTTCGTGCACGAAGTCAATAAAAGTTTTCAATTGGTTCGCAGGGAGGACAGCGAGTTCGAGATCGGAGATGATTCAGATCTCGCTACTTCTACACTACCTCGTTGAGGCCCGTGTGTTTTCCGAAAGCGATCGGTTTTGTCCGGTGTTCCGTTTCTATGAGCAGGCGTTGCAGGTTGCACGGGGGGCTCAAGAAGGCTCGTCGGGCTGCTGCGAGTGCATCACAATCTACTAGTAAGTGTTTCACGCTGATTGCCACTTGGTGGCAACAGGGGCATGGTAATGCGTTCGGTCCCATGTCTACGTCCATTAGGTGGTTGTGAGTTATCCACGTGTGGCCTGTGCAAAGACGGTTAATGAACACTTGGTCTCTCCTATTAGAAAACCTGGTGTCCCATTCTCCCACGGATGGTTTAACTGCAAGCATCTTTTATCCACTTTATTGCCAAGAGTCGTTCCATCTTGATGTTATGCGTGAGTTGATGACTGGGAACCAGTCTTGGTAATGTATAGTGATGAATTGTTCCTGCTGGGTAGACATCCGTTTAGCGAGGGAATCTGCGCGTTCGTTTCCTCTTATTCCCGCTTGTCCAGGGATCCAGCAGAACTCGACCGCCTGGCTCGCCTCTGACATTGTGAATAGGCGGTGTTGCATTTTTCAAAGGACAGGGTGATCGAAGTACAGAATTTTCAGCTGGGTGAGAACACTTAGACTATCTTAAAATATAACACTTTAAGGGTGGCGGTCGCTTTTTGTAATGGAAATGGCCAGTTCGAGTGCGTGTAGCTCTGCAGAAAATATAGAGGCCTCGCGGGGTAGGGTCGCTGAACGAGAGGTCCCCTCACCTATGGCGGCGGCTCCCACTCCGTCCGGTGTTTTCGAGCCGTCAGTGTATATATGGCGGTGCTCAGAGTACCGTTCATCGAGTAGTCGTGAGAATTCTCGGCGGTACGTGCCGGTTGGGGTTGTTGCTTTGGGGTACGTCTGCAAATCTAGGTTGACCAGTAGTGGGCTGATCATCCACGTTGGTGTGTTGATTTGAAGAATTCGATAGGAGAAGGAAGGCTTGATCGCTCCACGTCTGATGTTCAGCGAGGTCAGTAAGTTATCCACGCGTAGAAAAAAGGGTGGGCATATGTTCTTCTTAGCCGCAAAGAGGCGTTCATCAAGAATGTTGGTGACGTCGCTGAGTGCTGGGCTATTGATGTAGCTCCTTGTCTTGAAATAGTACTGTAGTGAAAGTTTGTCTCCGGAGCGGAAGAGGAAGCTCGTTAGCAAGCAAGTTCAGGGATTCGATGGGTGTGGTACGGAACGCACCGGTTGTGATACGCAGGGCGTTATTAACTAAGATTGAGAGAGGTTCTCGGGTGGTTTTGGCTGCTGAACCGTAAACAATTGCTCCATAGTCAATGCGCGAGCGTATTAATGTTCTGAATATTGTCATGTCGGTGTCCATATCGGCTCCGAATATCAAGGATGTTACGGAGAGGATGAGTCCGGTTGCTTTTTTGCAGCGCCTCTCCAGGGCTGCAATATGAGGTCGCCATGTGAGTTTAGGGTCCCACACAAGACCGAGGAATCTTATTGATTCTTCGTATACTAGCGAAGTGTTGTTTAGGCTTATGGCTGGTTTTGATATGAGCCGGGCACGAGAGTAAAGCGCATGCTTTTTGTTTTGGGTGGCGAGAATCTGAATCCGTTTAGGGAGGCCCAGTTTCCGACTAGGGTTAGACATTTCTAGAGTTTCTGTTGAATTGTTAAGAGGCTAGGGTGCCTGTAGCTTATTTGTAAGTCGTCCACGTATAGTGATGAAAGCAATCTTCCGTCGCGTGGGAGAATGTCTGCTAACTGGTCTATCTTGAGTATAAAAAGAGTGACACTGAGAACACTTCCTTGGGAGACGCCCATTTCTTGCGGATAGGATGGTGATAAGGTGTCGCCGAACTTAACCCTGAAGGTGCGATTTTGAAGGAATTGGTGGATATAAGGTGGTAAGTGGCCTCTCAGCCCTTTACGGTGGAGATCCTTCATGATGCCATATTTCCCGGTAGTATCGTATGCTTTTTCCACGTCAAAAAAAATAGAAACCACGTGTTCTCCGCGGACAAATGCCTGTCTAATGTTAGATTCCAGTCATACAAGGTGGTCCGCCGTAGAGTGGCGCTTGCGGCTGCCACACTGGATGCTGTTCAGGCCTGCATGCATATCAAGGTAGTCGACGAGGCGCGTATTTATCGTTCTTTCCATGGTCTTGCTGAGGACGCTGGTAAGAGCGATGGAGCGATAGTTCTGTGGGTCGCCGTGGAATTTTCCGGGTTTGGGTATTCTAGAAGTGAAGTCAAGATGTTCCCTTTTTCGCAAGTTCCTCTCCCGCTGGGAAGCAGCCGTGTAATTCGTTGATTTCGAAATCTGGCTAAACGTTTGAGCTAGTTTATTTATGATCTCGGCGTGGGAAGAATACAGTAAGTTATACCTCTGTCGGAAAGGATGTTAATAGGTCGTTCGGGTTTTCCCTGAATACGCCGAATTTTTTCCCACACCTGGGAGTGAGGAGTGTTTCGATTAATAGTTTTGACTAATTGAGCCCAGCTTTCACGTTTCTTCTCCACTAAAAGTTTTCGATATACAGCAGATGCCCTTTTCCACGCTACTCTTTTCCTGGGGGACCGTGTGCGTCGGTAGACATGGTATAGTTTTTCTCGCTTATCTCTTGCTTCTTGCATATCTCGGCACCACCATGGTTTCGGAAAGAAGGTTGAAAGGGTATGTTGGGGAATGCTTGCCTCGGCTGCGGCTTGAAACTTTTCGTATAGTAGGGCGACGATTTCGTGTTTAGGCGTGGTTTCGGGGATGTTGTCTATATCACTCCACGCGATGTGCGCCGAGTATTCCATCCAGCTGGCTTTTCGGTAGTTGAATCGAAGTTCTAGTGGGACAGGGTTTCTAGGTTGGTTGGTGAGAAGCGATATGATGACTGGGTTATGATCGCTGTCGTGTGTTGAAAGCAGAACTCCCAAACGAGTTGGGGTGCCAGAGTAGGGGAGCATATGGATAAATCGATGGCAGTTACACTTTCGGGGGTGATTCGGGTGGGTTGTCCGTCGTTGAGAAGGTCCAGGTTGTGAGTGTATATGGTGTTAGCCATTATCACTCCCCTGGGGTCTGTTCTCATGCATCCCCATGTTTCATGGTAGCTGTTGAAGTCTCCAAGGAGAAGCACTGGTGAGGGCAGTTGGCTTAGCAATTCGGTCATTAGTGCTTCCGAGAGGTCATGACTTCTTGATGAGTAGAAGGATACCACTGTTATTGGCCTTGAGACGCATATTTTTACGGCGATAGCTTGGAGTTCTGTCCTCAGGGGAAGACGAAGGTGAGGTACACTTTGGTGAATCATAAGTGCCACTCTGCCGTGAGCAGTCACGTTGGTGTGGCCTTCGCGGCGGTGTACGATATATTTGGGGATTCTGAGGGTGGCGGTCTCAGGGAGTTTGATCTCTTGGAGGCCAATCACTAAAGGTTTATGGGTGGCGATTAGGGATATTAATTCGTCTTTTTTGTTTCCGAGTCCCTGGCCGTTTCACTGGAGTACTTTGTTGGTCATTTTGAAGGCTGCTCACACTCTGACCTTGATGATCTTGAGTAGTCACGTGATTTGCTGGAGCTTTTGTGGTGCGCGTGGTTTTGAGTTTGCCCAGGGGTTTCGGATTGGTAGTGTTCACGGGAGTGTCTGCCGTCGGTGGAAGGTGGTCTGCTGTGGTTGCTGCGGTCGCGGCTGCGAATGCTCTAGTGGGAAGACGAGGCTGTGCGCTCTTTGCGTTTGATTCGTGAGCGAGCGAGCTCTTCTTCTGTGGTAGCCTTTTTTGTTTGTGTGGATGATTGTGTGGAGTGAGAGGCATTTGGGCTAGATAATATGTCTGGTTGTGCGGAGGTCTCGCGTATGAGCTCTTCTAGATAAGAGCTGTCAGCTAGGCCGTGATCGTTCCCGCTGATGGCGTGTTCATGGGTCGTGCTTGTTAACATGGGAACTTGTCCCTGGCAGTGTTTTTCCACGAATGGAGCCACATTCGAGGCAGGTGGAGGTAGTTCTGGGTTTTGGTCCTGGCGGGCAGTTGTTTGGGCGTTGTTACTGATCTTTTTGCTCAGTGGTGCCTGTATATCGGAGGTTTCCTCATCTCTTTGTCTTTTTGTTTTTTACAGTAGTGAGCCTTGCTGTGTGGTCAACTGCGGGAGATGCATCCATCTCGTCGTCCTCCAGGTTTTCGCATAAATCGTTTCTAGAACTGCACGTCTTTGGTGCGGAGCCGGTCGCTGGGCTGGGTGAGGAAGCACTGCAGCCAGGTAGGAGTGTTAGAGTCTTGTTACGATGTTGTTCTGATGTGTGGATATCGTCGAGGGAGCTTGGTTGGCTCGTCGATTTGACTGCTTTGGCATGGTCAAGACGGTTTGGGTTTTCGTCTTTCCAGATTTGGATAGCCTGTTTCCGTGTAACTCTACGTTCATTTTGTGTGATTGTTATCTCTTTATGGTCCATATGTACTGAACAGTCGCGGTCGCCTGTCTCATGGTGTGCCCGCCATGCACATTAACAGGAAGTCGAAGGCAATAAACAAATTGCCGATAGACACTCATCAATGACCGACGGGCTTGTGAGTTCGCCCGACCCAAGAGAGGTCTTGGGTGCTTACCTCAAAATGACACTCCCCAGCTACTCAGTTGAGTGGGTCTGGGAGATGATATATTTACAATTGCACTTCCATACACTACCCATATGTGTGGGGAATGACACATACATATATGTCCATATTTATTTAATACTCAGAGAAGCTCATGAAACTGGCTGAGGGTGTGCTACCCCCACACTAATGTCAACACTCACTTTCTAACATCAATCTATTCGGGTACACACATGAATAGATATATATCAAGGAGATGCTTACAGCCACAGATTATCCTATTTCTAACATCAATCTACTCGGGTTCACATATGAATAGATATATAGAGAGGATGTTTACAGCCACAGATTATCATATTTCTAACATCAATCTACTCGGGTACACATATGATTAGATATATAGAGAAGATGCTTACAGCCACAAATTATCATTATATCCAATAATATGACCTCTACCATGATCACTCTAAGTTTGATAAACGAAACATAATCATACTAACACAACTTATACGAGCTACATGTATACGCGCTCACCCGGGCTTTCTCTCTTTTAGTGTGGTCTTCTACTTGTCAATGAAGTGGATCCTTCGCGTATTATCTTTACAGCTGAAGAACGCTTGAAGGCGATAATCTTTCTTCTTGAAGTCGGCTACTGCTTTACTGAAGAACTCTCGAAGACTATAATCTTTCTTCTTGAAGTCGGCTACTGTTTTACTGAAGAACGCTCGAAGACGATAATCTTTCTTCTCGAAGTCGGCTACTATTTTACTGAAGAACGCTCGGAGACGATGAACCGCTGATAACGCGGTTCATGATGAACCGCTGATAACCGACTTCTCGAAGTCGGCTACTATTTTACTGAAGAACGCTCGAAGACGGTGAACCGCTGATAATGGGTTGCGGTAAGGTCATCATCATGCACGGTTATGATCAACAATGATGCGGTTAGACGGTGAATCGCTGATAATGGGATATAAATTAACGCCAAAGAGGTGACGTCCAAGCCTGCCCGTAATGACGTCATCAAGGAGAGAGAAGAGAGCGTTGATGATAGATGCATAGTACCTACGCGCTGTATTAACTATAGGGGGCATTTCAACGATCGTGATTGATTGTGAATCCAGTTATACGAAAACAATTGTAGATGAATATACATACATTTGTAATGAGTACATAACGATGAATGGACGCAGAATATTTCTGTATTATTAAGAACATTAAACTCCAGAGAGATTTTGTCAGAGCAAAAACAATTGTTAGTAAACCAGTGGTCATATGAAATGATGGCACTTAAAATTCGACGATTCTTCAAACTTTGGAAGTACCCCGGTGTCCCGGTTCTGTTTTCCCAACCATAATACAAACTTCGGAAAA
>SDVV010013566.1:0-15067 GCA_016164225.1 Gammarus roeselii | reverse complement strand
TTTATATAAATCGATTTATTCACGGCACGATAGCTCATTTAGTTTCACGAACATCCGTCACTCACTTCAAGTATTCCAAGTTACCTCAATTGTTACTCGATTGTTATGATTGAAAAAAGATTCTCCTTAACCAATGTCACATCCTCATCATCGTTCTGAATCATCATTTCATGTCTGCTGATCGAATGTGTGGTTTTATTACAAATGTTATTTGTGCATTATCTCAGTTCCCAATGCCTCTTCACCAATTCGTCTCAGTTCCAACTGTTTCTTTTCTGAAACTTATTATACTTGGTTGTCGACAAGCGAAGAGACAGGCAGTATTTTGCCTGATTTATCATAGTCTGCGCATGGGCCTAAAAGCTGATAAGAAACACTTTGTGATGCTGGCAGTTGCTTTACGACGCAAAATGACATAAAAGATCTAGCATTAGGAAATAGACGGCAAGGTCTGAGAAAGAAGATACAAATGATGGTGTCACGTTGGTTGATATCAGTGATGATTTCAGTGAGTGTGTCACAATATAGAGAGAAGAAAGAAGATACTTACCTCATTGGCAAAGAACCAGAGTTGTGGTCCGATCTATCGCATGTAACCTGTATCGCAGCCTGTACTACTGCTTGTATCACACCAAGTATCAGAGCCTGTATAACAACCTGTATCACAAGCGAAATCATATACAACAATAACAACGCTCTGATGATTATTATACTGATCCCAAAAGTCGGAAACCATGCCTCTTCTGCAACAGGGATTCATTTATCACTGTATCATAAGCTACAGTTAATAATAAAAATACTTCTAAAAATATCAATTTTCGCAATGACACATTCTAAAATGTTCAACTACGATACAAATTTGTAATGATTTTTTTCAAGGCAAAATAACGACGCCTGACGTTTGCTGATGATTTATCCATGCCTCGCGATCCACATTCCGAGTATCAAGAACTGCCCGATTTCCAATGCCACAAGCCAGATGCATGCGTCTTAGTTTCCTATATGATTATAGTTACAATAATTGATCACTGATGTTGCTCAAATAAACAAATCAAATAAAATCTTGGAGACGAAAGATTCCGTGAAATCATCGCTGCGCTTCCAGGTTTCTAATGAAAGATTTACTAGGAATGGGTACGTGAAATGATTCCCGATAAATCTGTTTTTTGACAATTGGTTAACCGTTATTTGTACCTATGTAGGCAGCTTGAGCTGGTTCGAGGCTCTAAGATAGATGGGGCCTTGCCAGTTGATAGTGGCCTAACAGGGCACACCATTTTCAGTCCCCTACACTCGGTTAACAAAATGAACACTGTCTACTACTTCCAGCTCGATAAATGAAGAACAAAATCACCCTGTAAGCAGGGGTGACATCAAGTATAGCACAGAAACCGGTACCTGGTCTATAGTTAGCTACGTTCGGAGTGCGACGAGCTTTCCAGGATCGATATTTTTATGCGACTCACTGCTTGACACAGAGTAACTGGACGAGACCCACCACCTGAGGATTGTCACACCTCCGATAGGATAGAGGACCTATTTTGTCACCGGAGACTGATGCTAATCACATCTACATACGAACAAGGCAGTGCTCCATATCGAGCTGAGTGCCGAATCATCTCAGCTCCCGCTCAGTGTGCTAATTAGTTTCCTATATCCCACCACGCTTCCTACCGACAAGATAGGGGCAACCGCCCTGGGCCTCAAGCGGCTCCGTTTCCCGCCTTCATGTCTCGTGTTTGGAGATTAGTGAGAGGTGAACCACGGGGGTAGGGGAACTTTGGGTTGTTCTGCGTTACAAAAACAATTGGCTTGTGTGACGATGAGTGACATCATAAAGTGTGTTTCCGTAAATGTAGATCCGTAGGTTCTTCTCTAAAACAATTCTGAAAATGTGTCAGCAAAGCCATTTGAATCGTAAAGTTATTTAGATTTGTGGAGTTCATTATTCTCTTGCTAACTTGATTTACGCATTTTACTGCGTAATGGAGCGGAAGACGCTAAGCCTAGTCAGCTTCTTTATTTCCGTTGTGTTATTTCTGAATTTGATATTAAGTATTCATCGAACATTTTGTACAATGATAAAGTATTCCATAGCATGCTCGTAAAGGCAAATTACAATGTATCATCGTTAACATACAGTTTTTGAACGCTATACCGGCATTGCCATGTCACTATTAATTCTGTTACAACAGATGCGGACACAAAAACTTAGCCGAATCCCTTTGGAAGAGGTGCGGCCGACTGCTAGGCCCACCTCACACTCCACTCATACGCTCACATCCAAAGAAACAAGTCTCTTGGGCGCTGAAGATCAGTTTTAGTAGCAAGGACGTAAAGTTTGACCTGTTTACTACTGCTGCGTCATAGTAACCGTGCCCTCTCCCACCCAAGACCATCCTCGTTCTCAAAGACGCCAAGGGCGGGAAAGCACATTAAAGCAGTGCCAAAACATATTAGTTCCCATCCATTCTCCCCTCACGCATATTCATTGCACGCTCACTCGCTGCCATACACTTTCTTAATGCCTGTTTCGCACCCTCCATTCACCCTAACTTCTGTCTACCTCTTAGCCAACGTCCACCTTCCTCTGCTATCATCAACATTCCCAATAATCTAAAATATTGCATCATCACCATGTCCCCGAACCCCGAGCAATGCCTCATGAATATCTCATCTCGGAAACATCCAACCGTCTTCTGTCACCTGCTTTCACACTTTAAGTATCAGCCCTTAGAGCCCATTTGGGTCAACTACACCCTCATAAAACCCTCTTTCTGCATGTTTCATCGCCCAACGTCAACCAGCTAGCAAAACTTTAACTCTGTTTTTTACTCGGGATTTTTTTACCTCTGTTTCCACTAGTTCAATCTTCTCCACACGCGAGCCCCGGTACTTGAAAAATCCTGGAAATCAGAGTTTTATTACAGTAAATCTTGAAAGAATTGTCATGTTATGCAGAAGCATTTATTCCTGCTTTAGATTCTCAACGATGTTCTCCTCCAATTAGCACGGGCCTCTTCGTCCTTCCATCCAGTAATCCATCTCACTGTCCGGACACTAATTATGAATGCTTTCCGGCTCTCTTAAGCTGCATCTTTTCCAAGCCTGATTTGACTTATCAGCAGCTCTCAGATAATCCGAGCAGCTGAGAATTGTATTGTGAATAAAGGATCATTTATGTGCAACAACAATTCATCATTCGAAGACGTCTCTGCTATGCCCAATTTTTTTAATTCATGGCACGATGGAATCACTTTGATTTTTGTGAATCTGTGTGAGGATGAACGAATGTAATGTTTCAATTGACGCCGTATCCTGCAATTTGTTTTTCAGAAGATCCTGTTATAATGTATTCTGTATTTATAACCATGGATTCAATTAATTGTATGAACATTTATCTTCTTGTGTATAAATTGACCGACTAGATGATATTCTTTTTACATTCAAGGTGTTTTTACTTGAATGTTAGTAGTTCGTCATACATAATATAGGACGTTGAGGCTTTCTTCGTAGAGTAGACTAGCAGTTCTTCTTGTTTCGTTGCCAGTGGCCGCGCCATGTTTCTGTCATACTGATGCATATTTTCGGAAAGCGAGTGATATTGTTCGATATATTTCTTTAGTCATCAATGAATCATACTCTAAAAAACAGTAATAACGTTATGATAACATGAAAAAACATTTCTGAAACTGAATTGGGCATTCAATCAAGCAAATTGTTTTTTTCAAAGTATGAAGTCATGATTTATTTTCCAATTACACTATTTGCATTGTGATGAATAATTGTTGCATTCAGCTCGATGAGGTCAGCCCAAATCCTCACGAAATCCTCCCAACGCAAGGCCGTGTTTTCCAAATACAGTCGAAGGGAAAACTTTGCATGGCGCATTTGTGTGCAGTAATTAGCGGCTGCACAAGGTAGGCCTCCAGTGATGAGGAGCCTTGTTAACGTGACTGATGATAGTATAGCTCTGACATTCTCGGTGCCATACGATGGGGCCTCTGCTGCAGGGTGCTTGGTGCTACACAGTGGAGCACTGATCTGGAGTGAGTTGTGTCACACGGTGGTAACGCTGGTCCCGGATGCTTGACGCCCCTCACTAGTGGCACTGCTTCATGTGAGTTGTGTCCCACGGTGGTAACGCTGGTCCCGAGTGAGTCTGGCTAGGAGACGGTGGCACTGCTTCCGTTGCATAGTTTCCCTCGATGGTAACGCTGCTCCCACCCATGTGGTCCTACATGAGTATACGAAGCTGATGTAAAACATTGATAATTGGCCAAATATCAAGAAATCAGGGTAGCTGTGGAGGAGCTGCTACCTCGTGAAATAAAATAATCGTGATAGGACTATAGCTATCCATTGAAAAAATACGCCTTTGACGACGATGTTGCTACACCAGGAACAGCTGTATGAAATGTGAGGCTCTAACTGAACAAACAAAGACAGTGTGCGACTATGGCGTGCCAAACTCAGTTTTAATAAAATCCATTGCTGTTTTGGAGAATCAATCCCGGCTGGACTTGACATTGGAACTGAGTCCTCTTATTTGAACACAAAGCACTGATAAGTTCCTTGAATCCGGGGAGAAAATTGTCGTTCAAGTTCTTTTTTTACCAGGAACAGTGTAAGTGATGATGGCATAGTCTTGTTGATCAGAGATTTGATTTCTGGAAATGATCGCGTTAGTAAGAATTTCATATATCGAAGCGTATTGAGGGCGAGTGGGGTATAACCTCATATAAATTCTAAAATCAATCATTCAAAAATCTGTAAAATCAATTTACGTTATTTCACGCGTCAATGCCAACACGCCAACCAGCACGGAGAATATCGTAACGCATTCTAGATAACCCGAAAGGTTAGTAGGAAGGAAAACCAACTCTATGAACTTAATAAATAGAAACACAAAGGTTCAATTTGATGTACCCTGTTTTTTGATATAATTGGTCGAGCCTGTGGGATGAACGGAGATTTGACAATGAGTGGCTGACTAATTTCGACGAAAATTTTCTAACTACAACCTTGAGACGAGTAAACAATTTTGTACGAAACATTCTAATAGAAATTTCACAGTGTTATATTATCCTTTCATGAGTAATTTCCATTGGCCAATATTCACAATATATTTCAACAAAAGAAGTTGAATGATGTGAACAATATTTGAATTGCCTTGATGAGCTGTTTCAAACAGGTTGCAAGAAAAAAATACGAAGGATTTGCTGAATAATTTATACGTATGTCATATAAATGCAGAAGAATCCTTAACTATGAACAACTAAAATTTTCCGAAGACAGAGGTGGCGTAAGCGAGTGGGCGTCATCGAAATCCTAGTGAATTGATGATGACAGTGACTGGAGGTATTTAATAATAAATAATAATAAAAATAAAAGCTTTATTGACAACCAACACGGCATAGTATTACAATTGAGACCTCTTATTTTAGGGTTACAGTGAGAACAAAGTTATAAAATTACCGCACACAACTAAGAATAAGTTACGGCATACATGCCCCCACAACGGGAGACGATCTGACCTGAAGCTGGGGGAGGAACTCAATACCATTGAGGGGAGACCTTGATGCCGACGCTTGCTTCCTAGGTCGCAATCCACCCTGAGGGAGTGGTGGAGCACTTAGCGGAACGTTTGTGCCAGTAGGGTAGCATACATATACGTGCAAAAATCATCCACCAAAGCAAATAAATTTAACAAGAAAACATTTGATGTGGAATTGTAAAGGATTTCATGCTCGAATCCGACGATGTATGGTCGGGTCGAAAAAACAGTTTGAATCGATCCCTAGGCTTGAGTTAGCATTCGCAGTAGGAAATTGAATTGGAGGTGATGAATCTGGAAATGAGCTCGATCTTTCCAATCGTGTTTTGAAATTTTGAGCTTCAGTATCCAGGAAGAAATATGTTTCTCCATTTATTTACGTCGTATGTAAGTCGAATCATGCTAGAGATAGAGGTTGACCTTCATTCCCAATAGAGGATGGTCAATTCGGTCTACAATACAGCATCGGACGAATTGTGCTGTTCGTTTAGCGACTTGAGGAACTATCAAAACAACTGCCCAAATGACACGCACCACAGAAGGAACATATGTTCCATTTTATCAATTTTTTGGACACATGAAAAGGACTTTCATCAATCAATTCTGACAATGAAAACTTCATTTTATACTGTGAAAGCAGAGTATGTCCTGTTAGCTGTAGATGGGTAACATTTCCAAAGATTTCATATTAGTATCTACACATGTTTTACACAATAAACATAAATGTATACCATGTTAACTGTCGAATTGATTCTCCGTTCAAGTGCTATAAATAAACTGAGGCAAACATGACAGGTAACTGTCTTAGTTCCACTTCGTCGAGGCAACGACTGATTTAATGAGCCGTCCTCGGTCTCGCCGTGTGAAAACAGCTTGGACTTTGACATGCATGGCTTATCATCGTTGACCATGAGGATCAAACCTCATCAAATAACGGTATTTCAATAATATCGAGTAGGAACATAGACGCCAATAATGGCAGATTTTCCAAGATTAGGTTGTATACATCGAAGCAGTGTTAATCCATTTCAACACTCTCTGCGGCAGCTCCATTGTATTAAATTTATTAAAAGGTGAATCCAATTCATCGTAGCCTGAGGAGGGGTAGTTTCTTTACATCAACACTTGACGATGGCTGGTCATTTTCTTTGCCTTAACGCTTGATATTTTTTTTAGCATCCCGGTTTGTATCTTTAAATTTTACTTCCTCGTCAGAGATAGTTTGTTTCACTCAACTAGAAGTTTATTATTTTTGGAAGTGGTTTATACTCAAATAACTATAAGATGTGTGCATCTCGACCGTTTCACACGAATTTCACGCACAAACTGCACTAGTTAAAAATCCTTGTACAATCCCTAACGGCGTTACGGACGTAGATATGAACAATTTTTTTCTGATGCTCTAACGAGATTCACTGACTCGGACCTCAAGAAAAAGGCTAGTGACCAACCGCCTTGCTCGTAATTTTAAATTGCACCATCAATAATATAACATTTTGACAAATGAGTGGGAAGGGAAAAAATATCGTGACACAGTGAGTGGGCTAGAAAACATATAGTGACACAGGCTGCTACTCAAACTGAGACAATTTAGATTTCAGAAAAAAATCATCACTCTCTGAATCATACCGTTTTTCTATATTACCAAGCATACAAAGTTACATTCATCCAACCGAAAATAAATCTAATTGATCATGAAACAATTTGTATGATTGTATGCATGATTGTTTGGTGATTTAGAGTAATTGAATTTTCTCAATGTCAATTTATTTTGTAATTATTTCATTGTATGAAATAATTGAAACGTTCTGTTTTCTATTTCCCCGAGGGGAGAATAAAGCGCTACTCCAACGCTAGAAAACGGTTCTGTCCAGTTCTTTACATAGTTTAATCAGACTGGGTTTCTCATTCAACGAGACCTGCAAAACCCTTAATTTGAGCGTTAATTCAGATTTAATCGATAACGAGCCTTACCTGATAATGACTGCAAAATTATCATGTTCTCTAATGCAAGATTTACAACATTTTACAACTATTGCCTCATCACAAACAGCCCTGTATACAACGCAAATTCACGGAATCCGTCATTGATGCTACTGTTTAGCTCACACATAGCGTTTGTTCGCTTAGCCAATGTGGAATCAGTTAGATAGCGAACTGCGCTCAAAGAGGGTGGCAAAGCCAGGCATTAGGTTTGAAATTCAGGAAATTCTAAATCTCTGATACTACGTTTCATGCAGCACACATCTATCCGCATGTCACTGAATGAGTGCAGGAAAATTCACTGGATCAACTTCAATTCTGAACAATGATTAACCCATGGTGCATGAGTATTGCTGACGGTTCAAAAATAGTGATATCTGGTTATTTCAGTTCATCACAGTCCTTAGGAAACTGTTCTCATTAGTAATTCGAAAATCATCATCTCTCTCGCTCAATTTTGGTCTGTTGGTATCGACAAGGATAAAAAAAGAAAAAAAGTTCTTCTTCCGGCTGATAGTTTGGGCTGGTCTCGGCCAAACTTTTCCAGAACAACAGAACAA
Source organism: Gammarus roeselii (assembly GCA_016164225.1). Classification (NCBI taxonomy): domain Eukaryota; kingdom Metazoa; phylum Arthropoda; class Malacostraca; order Amphipoda; family Gammaridae; genus Gammarus; species Gammarus roeselii. The sequence goes on along the minus strand of SDVV010013566.1, from coordinate 6,967 downwards.
ATATGCGGCGTCAGATATTTTCTTAAGAGCTTTTCGGTGTTGGTGTCGAACATAAGAAAGCTTGAACAAAGTTTGCCCGCTAAGCCAAACCAACATTCTTCTAAGAAAGACATGAGAAGATGACCGTGATGAGCTTAGGAGATTACTTTACGGGTTTTGGGTTTACCCTGAACAAGATTTGAATTAATCACTATATTGAGATGGATTATTGATTCGATATTTCAATCAAATATTCAAACATTTGAAAATATTTTTTTGATGAAGGTTATCATGTATTGTAATCTAAAATGGATAAAATGTATGCTCAGACAACACTTACAGGTTGACGCATGAGTGGAACAACGGTTGACCAATTGGCTTCCGAAACGGTTTATGAATAATCATCAACTTTCACTTCATTGGTTGGTGTGAAATGAGGCCGATGTTCCATTTACGGTCCCGGATCCACCGTATCTATGTGACTAAATGCAGCTGTCACAAAAATATCTTTATAGCGTTGGTTTCGCAGCGAATTAAGATTGACTGGTAGACTTATTGGTGTCTTAAGCGATGGATCCCTCCTAATCTCAGCATTGTTGCTATGTTGTGAAGGTTGTCAGCTCCTTACCCTCATGTCAGTAACAGCCAAAATTTGTGTCGCGCAGAGCTCGTCACCCGAGTCGTGTTCGCTGTGAGTGACCGTGTGCAATGTATTAGGGTCGATGCCTCTGAACCTCAAATAGTTGATGTGAGCGTATTACCGTCATTGTGTCTAGTTAGTGAAGAGAGAACAGAGGAAGTATGATGTTCAAAACTTATCAAATCCAACGTACTAGTAACAATAAGCCGGCAATTTGAAGAAAACTAGTTTCGTCCGGTATGACACTCCCGTCAACCCTTCCCGATTAATGAACAAATAAATTGATCAATAAATTACTGATCGTTTAATGTGATCGTGTACCTGAAACAAGCCATGACATAAGTTTTGAATCAGAATAAACTCAACGAGAAATTGGTGTCAATTCAATGCAACTGGCATGAGTGTTAACACTTTTTACAAATTGGCGATCGCAAATGTCGACAAACATTATAAGATCTGCGGATTCTTATACAGAGATCCAACAGTTTATATAACCTGCTCCTTCTTATATACCATTTATGTTTAGGGATAACCTGCGGGATACGCTATTTTTATTGTCTGATTTTCACATTGAGTTTATCCAACAGAAGCGTTTGAACATCAAAGGGGTTTCGATAATCAAAAACTGTCATCTGTTCATGAACGCAAAAATCATCTGCTCAGTCATCCCCATCAATGGTCCAGAAAAGCTACGGGATCAATACAGGCAATTTGAAGCAGATCCAAAAAAAACATGGGAAGCGATCTATACATTTCATATAAAACACCATCCACTAAGCGACTATCGCTAGTGGAAAAGTTAGACCAAATTTGATCATGCCAAAAGCACCTAAGATTTTTTTTCCTAGAACAACTTTTTTATGTTAGATTATAGGGGGAAAGAAGCTAAAGCCTGCAAACTGACTCGATGATGAATCAATTTGTGTAAGTTGAAGTTGATTAAATAAACATTTGTTTTAACAGGAATGTGGGGAACATATCATGAATTGAAGTAAGATTAATGCATGGAATCCTGCAAAGTGGTGACCTGAATAATCATACAGATACAGACACTATACTGAATCCCCCAGAAAGGGGGTGACAGACGGCAAGGCGCAACTCACACTCTTTTCATACACTCACACTCACACAACTTGTCCCTTTTGCGTCCACCATGCTTCAAACGAATAAGGTTTGTGAAGCATTACACGAACATTCATCATCTCGAACAATTTAGCGTCGGTCAGTTGAATTTTCCCTTGATTTTAACCGAGCGTTTTTTTCTTCAAATAAACTGCGGTTCTAACCATACACTCATTCTATATATGCCGATGTTGTCATCGTCATCAGTGATACATACGATTAGAATGACTAGTAAGATATGTTTCAGTAGCAACTGTAACATCAAACCGACAATCGCTCGAGTTTAGAAACAGCTCCAATGAGTTCATTTCAGCGCTGCGAAACTCGGATGCAATCTCTAAATTCGGTCACAGTTGAATTCAGGAATGTTGTCCGGGAGCTCAGCGTTCGCGCTAAAAATATTTCCGCACACTCGCACTATCGCCACTTCACTTCACCTCACTGTCATGGCCGGACACGGTCATAACCACTAAAAATCTTTCATCACACGTGCTCTCGACATAAACGATGTTTCAGACACACGAATTTTCCGCCACTACAAAATCTGCCACTGCCATATCTGCCACTGTCTTCACACCTAAACAGGCGTACCAACCTACCGGTTATCATTTTAATGAAACTTCAATAAAAAAAACGCTAAAAAACGGCATTACGTACCTTAGAAAAATACGTATATTTTTTGACCCGCGGGTTAAAAATACGTACCTTTGCCCCGCGGGTTAGAAACACTTACCCTAGGTTAGGTTGGGTAGAAAAAGTTTCATTAAAGTGACAAGCAGTAAAATAGTACGCCTTGTGGCTGATTCTGACGTGGGCTGAAACAGGTGTTAGGCAGAATATCACTGGCAGGTATGACAGTGGCTGGTGCGACTGAGGAACGCTATGAAAGTTCGCTGTTAAAAAATGGTACCGTAGGTAGGTAGTCGGAACAACTTGTAACTGATAAGGCAGTTGGCGGAGATGAAAGGGGCTGATCTGACGTTAGCTATAAAAGAATTTAGCGCCAGGGATAGTTAGAAAGAGTGACAATGCCCGGGAGCACACAATAACTGACCTACATATTTCGTAAATTCACGAGATTTTCTTCCAGCCTGATGATTCGTAGTTATCAGTAGCCAATATTGGCTAGTCTATAGGCGGCATTAAGTAGAAGATGATGAAGGCGAGTGTTATTTGAAAAGAATGTAGTTGGAAAAACAATGCTTCCTTAGACTGCGGTGTGCTCAATATTAGACGATGTGTCCGGTGTGTTGTACTTGATGGAGGCTGGAATGACATTTTTGATCTCCTGGCCCTAAACATGGACCTTTAAATGCTTCCTAGAGCGTCTTAACACAGACTGTCATCTAAGATGCTGGTATCTTGGCCAGCCATGATTCAAAGGTGAAATACGTTCAATGAAGAGTTGACTATTAATGTTTAGAAGCGTCGTAAGTTTGTAATATGGGTGGGGCTGCCCTTTACTACTAACGTTCACGATAGAGGTGGATCAATGAAGCCGATATCTCCTCGCCATGCGTGCAGTATCGTCACGAAATGGGGCGAAAAAACTTTGGTGCGGCGTACATAATGCGAAGTTTGGCAGAACGTGATGCCACCCCTAATTTGTATCAGTTTGGATAAAAACTAAGTCTAGAAACTGTTAAGGATCAGACTATTGGTGTTGAAACTTGCCATGTATTTCCTGGCGTGTCTAAGCTCCAGCAATCTACTTCTAACTGCAGCTATTGATTTGGGAACACCTTAATCAATAGTTGTTCATTTGTATGTTAAGGGCAATCGGAAATTACCCTCGGCAGTTGGAGCGATTAGCGGAGAACTTGGTCGAGAATATCCAGTAATCACCGGTGATCGGACGAGTCTGAGAGTCGGTATTAACGTTAATTCCACTTCTGACGCCTTTGCTGAAATCTGGGGCAAGGGAAATCTGGTAATGCATGTTAATCTCAGCAGCCTCCACATGATTATGGTTGAACTATGAAGTTTCATTAGACATACTGCGCTTAAACAATGTTAAGTCATTTTTATTCAGTGTTTGTTGATTTTGGAATTCCCTTATCTAAAAGATGTTATCGATCTCCAAAAAATGACCCTGAACGTTACCTTCATAGGATGACTAAACGAAAATAACGAACGATCGTGTTTGTATCAGTTCGGGACTTACAGCTCGTGCACCATGCCGACATTTCATGTCGACAAGGAGCAAATTCAAGTCGAAAGATCGAAATCGAAGGCGCATACATTTGGTATGCGATCGAGTGTTCCTAAACTCGACATTAATGGCAATTATTACTGATGAATATGGCGTGCAGAAAATAATAACCGGAAAAGACGACGATAATTTCTGTCATAGAGCTCACAAGTGAACATTGTAATAGCGAACGAAACATTTTTTTAGAAAACGTTACGTTTCCTCTCACGAGTACCCTGCCAAGAAAATTGGATCTCGAACTTCTATTTGAAATCAATAAATAATTTATAATATAAAAATGTTGAATTATTAAACAGACCTCCTTGTTCCCAAAAGTTGGTCTCTGATAATATTGACCAGGTAGTTATTTCTTCGCTATCACGAACGTTAGTATTGACATTAACGGCCAGCCAGCCACTATTGACAAAACAGGTCAGCCAGTCGCCAGTGACAAGGCCACTTTCATCCGTCATTGAAATTGATGGCTGGTATTGCCCCTGAGACGGTGTGAGGAGGTGCTCACTGTTGTTCACTGGGGCTGACCTAGGAAAATGTTCGAGGCCAACAGTGGCTGCTGTCAGAGGGCTAGCGCTGTCCTGGAAACACGAGGTCATATCAAACGGACATGTCGGAAACAGAGCTGGGGTAGGTTGCGTCATATCGTTGCATTTCTCTCGACGAATGTATCAATAAAGCCATGAATGAATTAATTGAAAACAACGAATGGTCAGCGAGTTACATTAAAAAGTTATGCATAGGTAATCCACGTGATGATGGAATATTTAGATTGTTATAGAACATTTTGCCAAGTAGTTCCCTTGTTTGCGAAAAGGAATGTTATTCTAGAAATATATGCTAACAAAATTGCATAGAGCATGAAAGCCTGTTTCCTTCCGAGTGAATTTAAATTGACCAATAATCATTTCTTCCAAACAGTAGATACACGGCACGTGGTTATATAAATGGTTGAACAATCGAACGTGAAAGTCTACAGTACAACACTCCACAGAAATACGTTCTCACGTTCAATGCACGTTACAGAAATCAAACTGAAATGAAATCCCAAGGCCAGAATTTGAATGAAATTCTAAGGTGAACAATTAACTATGAATAACAGGATCGTATTTCATCCTATCCCGAGGTTTAAATACTTTGTGACCGATTGAGAGCATAAATTGCCAATACATGTTCGTAATAAAAGTAAATTGGTAATTTACAAAGGCATATCGAAACTGACACCCTGCTGTCGCTCCTTTTACATTGCTGTGTACATGGTGGTGAGGTTCTAGTTTATTCGACTGAAAATATTTGTAACGAGTGCTTGAGAGTAATTTTATCGGATTGAATAAAAAAATGGTAACCTAAATAAATAAATATTGTATCTACTTTTGCAATGCGTCACAAGCTCGGGGTTTTCTAGTGATTAGAAAATGAAACATTATAACTTTATGGCAGCGCGTATTTCAGTTGTGGGTTCGTATATTGGCAATCATGTCAGTTGCATCAATCAATTAGTGATCTAACCTCAATCCAATTATTCCCTCATTTCATTTGTAACATTCATTGGAGATATCGATCTTCTATACTATCACAAGTCGTCTATCTAATGAAGTCTACCTAGAAACTGTAAAATAACATGCACGCAACTGTTAACATGTACTATCATAGGTTATACTTGAAGCTACCTCCGAACAGCTCTTATCTTATCATTCACACATTGACCGATTCATAAACAGCATGGCATTAAACGATTCCTATTTTGCTAAACTCGAAAACAACTAGCCCAGTTACGAATTCAATAGATATATGCTCTCTTAGCCGGGCTTGCTTTCGGTCCATTTTACGGTACAATGACATGAAGAATAAAGTCAGAGAACATTGAAAGTAATTTTTTCCAGCTGAGTGATAGTCTTGCCGGCCTTGACCAAACTTTTAAGAACAACAGAACAACTATGCAGTATTAGGTCTTTTCTTTAGAAGCTTTTCGGGGTTGGTTTAGCAAGCAAGAAAGCTTGTTCAAGGTCCGCCGGCTAAGCCAAACAAACAGACTTCGAGAAAGGACATGTGTATGTGACAGTGAGAAGCTGTAGGGAGTTCTTTACGGGACTAGGGCTGATTCGAATTCTACTTATTATCTCGTTATATCAATAGAATAATGTCAACCAATTTCCGGCTACGAGCGAAGTTCAGGATGGAAGATGGAGCCAGCCCGTTCTGCATTATTATGGTATGAATGAATCAGTAGTTATTAATCCCATTTACAACATCGCCTGTACGAGTGATGTCTAGTTATACGAATATATTATGATAGAGGAGCAGAATGGCTCGCGCTTTCTTAATTTTAAATTAGATAAGTATCTATCTAATAGCGTTCCTCCTCTTATCGTGTAAAAAATGAAACTTGGAATACGGTTCTTACATTTGATTATTCACTGATGAACAGTATTTCAAAGCCAGCAATTCGGATATGGCGATTTTGAAATGTAAACGTGAAAATAAATAATATAACGTTCCTATTCACCAATGTTTAAAATATATATTTAGCACATTTTTTTTTGCATCGAAACTGATCTTCCCGTCGGGTCGTCGTGATATCTGAATTTACTGATCGCACCGAATAGTTCAAAACGGAATAGTAATTTTCATTGACATTACTTGTCTCGCAAAGTTAGGCATCATAAATGGGAAAATGTAAACCTGGCCTTCCAGCTTCATCCCGCTGCGTTAGTATTGCCTGTCAGCCACCTCACTCCCATGTCATCCCGTGTCGTTAGTATTGCCCATACCGCCTCACCAGTCGCCTCACTCCCATGTCATCCCGTGTCGTTAGTATTGCCAATACCGCCTCACCAGTCGCCTGACTCCCATGTCATCCCGTGTCGTTAGTATTGCCAATACCGCCTCACCAGTCACCTGACTCCCATGTCATCCCGTGTCGTTAGTATTGCCAATACCGCCTCACCAGTCGCCTGACTCCCATGTCATCCCGTGTCGTTAGTATTGCCAATACGCCTCACCAGTCGCCTGACTCCCAT
>SDVV010013565.1:0-15067 GCA_016164225.1 Gammarus roeselii | reverse complement strand
ACATCACGCAGCCTTGTCTCAGTCCCACTGTCACTGTGAACCAATCACTCACCTCGCTCCCCACTCTGACACATGCTCGGCTGTCAGCATAGAAACTCAGCACTGCTTTCAACAGATGTCCGCCCACTCCATACAAACGCAACACACTCCACAGCGCTTCCCTGTCAATTCTGTCGTAAGCCTTCTCCAAATCCATGAAGGCCCAGAACACATCCTTTCCTTTGGCAAGGTACTTCTCACATACTTGTCTCACTGCAAATATCTGATCGGTACACCCTCTACCACTCCTAAAGCCACACTGTTCCTCTCCAATTGCGCAGTCCGTACTGTCTCTAATCCTTTTGATCAGCACTCTTCCATACAACTTACCAACAACACATAACAGACTGATACCTCTCGAGTTGCAGCATTCATTTTCATCACCTTTGCCCTTATATAGCGGAACAATGCAGGCACTGCGCCACTCACTTGGTACCACGCTTGCATGGCTGGCATTATTTGATGACGTGACCGTATTCCAGGCATTTTTTGCACATTGCAGGCCATGTCGCCTCTGGGTAAGTTTTTCCCTGTTCGTCCGGGATCGCTATGAATTCCGGTGTGTCACGTCCTGGGAAAGTGAATTGGTACGCGGTGGTGTGGATGTTTCATGGTTTAATCCATTCTGCTAGGGAAACGTTGGTGATTCCAAAATCCTTTGCTACACCTGCTGCAAAAGCCGTTAGGTCAGTTTTGGGAGTGCAGTTGGAAGTGTATATAGTTCGTCTTGTAGCATTGAAGAACGGATGTATTTCGGAAGTTACTGTTGTGTTTGTCTATTTTGTTAATCCTTTGTATAGCGTTACTTAGCTCGATATTCACGACGTGGGCCAGATACTTCTTTCCCGGCCAATTCATGTTTATCGGTCTGCCCCCCAGTTATTTGGAGAGCGAGTTCATCATTGTGAATGGGTTCATTGAGGGAGCTACTTTGTTTGCACCGCTATCTACAAGCGTTATGAGGAAGTGGGTAGATGATGCTGATCTTCTCTCCTGGGTTGGAGGTTCAGCCTGGGGGGAGCGAATCGCGGCCGCAGCCTCTCGTCGCCCGACTTCGTACTCAGTTTGGTATTTATTGCAGGATCTCTCTCTCAGTCTTGTCCTGGGGGCAGTCTTCGCGTCTTATAGGGTGGCCGTTTACTTTGCAGTAACAGAAGTGGGGTTCTTCGGATGGGCACGACAAGGGATCGTCTCGCTTATCGTGGTCGTCCTGGGAGCAGTGTGAGCATCTTTTTATACCGTTACAATTTTGGCTCGTGTGTCCGTATTTCTGGCATTTATAGCATCGCATCGGACGTCTTCCGAAGGATGTAACCTTGGTTTTGGCGTCAAAGAGAGGTATGTCTATGTAGTTAGGTGGGGTGGGGTAATTGAATTCAAGCAGAAGGGCCGTGGTGGTGTTTCTTCTTGGTTTGATTTTAGGTGCGATTTTCGCTTCAACTATACATTCCTAGTTTTGGACGAGTCCGGTGATAAATTCGTCGGCTTCATCACTCGGGAGACTCTCGATGTATATCAGGCCTGAACTCATGGAAAAAGTTGGGTGTGGTATGATTTTGCAAGTTTTTTACATATTCTGTAATTGGAGAGTGTAGTGTCACTTTGGAGTTATGTGTCTACTTTAATGGTGAAGCCATCGTCACCGCTGACGGGTGATGTTGAGAATTGGACGGCCAGTCATGGAGCCCAGTTCTTCTCGTAGTTTATATGGGCAAATATCCGGTCTGTCATTGACATCAAATGTCATTTCTAAGTGTTCGGGGAATTTAGGGCCGTTGTTGAATACGTTGTGATCATCAAATCGTGTGTATTGTCTCCTCTTTGTGTTTTTTGGTGTTCGGGCGTAACGTGTTTCGGCTGGGAGGAGAGCGATGTCATCGGAGAGGTCTGAGGCGGAAGCACAGGAACAGGTTGCGGGTTCCCTGGCCTCTATCCTCATCATCAGCTCATCCAGTCGGGTATTCATAGTTGCAGAAAGATTCTCGAGTTTAGTGAAAAGTTCGCTGACTTCACTGGATTGCGCCGAGCAGTCCTCAGTCTCCAGCTCTGGAAGGCCCACCATTTTGCATAACTTGCCCAGTGTATTCTGCATTCCGGTTATTTTCGCGTCCAGCTTCGAGACGCGGTCATTTGTGTCGTCGATTACGACCTGAGTCAGGTCTCCTGTCGATGAGGAACTTCTGGGGTTTCGTCTTTCTTTCTGGCAGACTGGTTCAAGTGCGACGCTCTGGAGAGGCCGAGGCCCTCCAGAGCGTCGCTAGGGCATGGTCTTGCCCATTGTTTGATCCCCGGCTTCTACCCGGGGTTCTGAATAATGAAGGTGGGGCCTTCTTTACATTTATTTATAATGTATATACGAATATATACACTAACTCAATCCTTAAATTTATTCTTAAAATTAATCTCAATTCTATATATATACATTTTCTTTTTACGATTTTGTTTCTATTAAAAAAAATTGCATTTTTTTTTTTTTCAATTGGTTTCGATTCTGAATTCACAAACCCTTGTGTCAGTGGGGGGCTCACCTCTGTGTGCACCAAGGGGGGGATGTAGCTACAAACTGAAAGGGGGAACGGTGGAGAGATCTTCTAACTCAAAACGTATTTACAGATACAGACACTGGGCCGCATCCCCCAGAAAGGGGGGTGGCCGACGGCAAAGCGCACCTCACACCCTCATACGCTCACACTCACACAACTTAGCCTTTATGTGCTATTTACACAAAGGGACAAATGAATATTGGTGTGTAACGAGGACACCGCGGGAAGGCGGGTGAGACTGGGATATTCCCAGGGGATATCCCTCTGAGGTGCCTTATTGCTCTTGCTCTAAAGAGATGATAGTCGATCTCTCCAATTTAGTAGAAAACTTTAATTTTTACGAGACGATATTCGGTCTCGGAGCGATATTTGGCTTAGAGCGGTGACCGGCTCTTATTTTGATACACAACAAAAAAATTCTATACCCTGGAAACTTGTAAACTTTGGAGCTTAGACGCTTAGAACAGTATGCGATGGTGTTTTCGAACTCACTGGTCACTCATTGGTTACGATACTGCCTCTGCGCTAAGCTATACGTCGTTATCTTGCGATATCCGTAGTTCAGAGGATTGTTCCAACAGAGGAGTCTGGGCCGACAATATTTGTTGGTTTTCCATTAGAGAATCCATGAGAGTTCCGGGAGCCCCCTCAACATGCCCACGAATTCCATTTGAACGCATCTAGCAGTTGTTTTCAGGCTCTTCCAACGAGCACCACTTGTGAGCTATGTGAGGTTCGTTTCTCCTGCAACATAGTATTTCAACGGTAATGCAGGATCTTCCAAGTTCCAACAGCTCTACCCCAGCAACGGGTTCGCTGAAGGTTGTCCTACCGCCAGGTCCACCACATTGCAGAGGTTTAATGCAGTCATATCATTTACAGCGTTATCAGTCGTCATTTTTTACCAGCCATGACAGTAGTCAAATTTAGATTCAAGAAAATATGCATACAATTAGTCGAGATGAAAAAAAAGTCTTAGAACAAGAGAAATGCAAAACATAAAATGAACAGAGGATGGTGCAAAAAAAATACAGCAAGATAAATGGAAAAGATAAAAAAAAAACAGAGGATAGGGCACAAAAAAACACTATGGGGGAAAGTTGTCAATAGAAGAAGGATACGTTAATTGAGTTTCAACAAAACTAACAAGGAAAAACCTAAACAAGTTGAAAGCATAACCAGGCAAGTGTAAAGAAGGAGAGTTAGTGAAGAGTGAAGAAAAAGGAAAATAGGGTGTTCACCCCCCGGTTGGATGGTGACCCCGTGCGACCCGTGAACCAGTAGCTTCAGCGGGGGGCAAATGCATGTAACGATGGTAGCAGGGCGGAGTAGCTAAAGCACTGACCGTGACGGCAAGTAGACGGCGAGGGTGGGGGAGATATCCCATGCCAGAGCGGTGTTGGAGGCCCAAGTTTTGGTAGTGGTGAGGTTGGCCGTGAGCCAGCGGGTGACGCTCTCTTCCTGCGGTGTGCTGAGCTCGCTAGCTTGTGGCTGTGGCGGCTGCACAAACACGCGCACCGCCTGCACCTCCACTGCCTGAGGGATAAAATTAAGTGGAGACTAAACTTCTAAACCCCAAAAAAATGGACTAAGCATAAACGCTGTTCGAGTGTAGTATGGTCGAACGAGTTGGACATGGAAATTACCATAGCGAGCAATTAAAAATTTAGAAAGCTTGATAAAAGCTCTCACAAGAAGAATAGATAAGCTAAGAGTGCCAATGCATTCTAGTACACTGGAGTCAACGTCTCTCACCAGAAGCGTGAGAATAAGCGTCCTTTTCTTAAGATAGTCCTTGACGTAGGTGTCTGGATGCGTGAGCCGTTTGGAGCGCGACGACCGCTTGCTCAGCGTCGAAGTGTTAGAGGAGAGTGGCACAGTGTTGATCCAGCCACCATACTCAGCAGTGGTCGGTCGAACCTCAGCTGATGGAGACAAAGAGGCGGGGTCGTTGCTGGATGCCCCTCCCTTAGGGGCCATAAACTCGCCCACAGCAGTAGTCTTCAAGTGTTTCTTATCCGCGTAGAGAGCGCTCCAAAACACCATGAGGCTGTTGTAGTCTGAGGTGAGCAGCGCCGATCGTTGCGGAGGCACCGACCGCGGCTGGCAGAAGTAATCCAGACAACAGCAGTAGATGCGCTCCCGGAGCACGTTTTTGCTGATGGAGCGGGGCAGAGCGTCGCTTTGCACCAGTGTGAGCGCACACTGCAGAAGACGGAAGCGAGTCCCCACGGCGGCCGTGTGCCTAGAGATTCGCGGCGATGGTGACCCAACCACCACGTCTAGCGTGCGGTGGAAGAGCGAAGCGAGCATGGCCACCTGGGCATCGCTGTCGTAGCGCGCTACCTCCAAGCGTTCGCCCAGGAACTTGATCCAAAGGTCGTGCGCAGAGACTTCAGGAGCGGACGGGTCCAGCTTGCAACCTTCGTACGCCGCCAGCGGGTCAACGTTCGCCACTGGTAAAGAAAACAGCCCAAGCTGCATGTCGATGCTCTCCTGCCAGGCCGCGAGCATCTGTTGCATGAAGGGGAGGGTGAGATCATGCCGTGCGGACAGGATCCACTGCCAGCAGGCCACGGTATTCTGCATAGTCTCCTCCGTGAAAAGCTGGAGGCAGGCGGCGCACACTAGCCGCAACAGCACACGCTCGCAGCCTGGCATGGCGATAAGAAGGCCAGTGGACCGCCACAACGCCTTCGTGAAGTCCTGTTGATTGTTGTCACCTGCAGCAGCCTTCAAGTCACCAGTCAGTCGGGCGATCACCACTTTCTTCTGGTCTTCAGACACTGAGCCCACAAGCAGCAAGCCGGCGATCTCGCCCTCATACCTTGTTCGCAGGCAGAGCGACCTGACGAATGCTGCAGTGAGGTCGCTGGCCGACTGTTGGGGCTCGCTGCCACTGCCGCTGCTGCTGTCCTGCGGCGGTGGATGCGCCGCGGTGTGCAGCAGAGAGGCGAGCGCGGTGTGGGGCCCGAGGTCAGCGTGAGAGGACTGGTAGTGTTGCAAGTGGGACCACGTGGCCTCGGGCGCCCATTTGATGGCTTCCTGAAGGATCTCCTGGCACCGGTTGCGAAAGTCGTGTACAGTGCGCTGTCTGGCCTCGAGAGTGTCCATGAGCGTGATGCTGAAGGGCGTGTGCGGGATGGCCAGCGTAGGGTTGGCGTCATTGGGGTCTAGCTGCAGGGCGTGGGTGAGCACTTGTAAGATATCCAGCAGAGTCTGCAGCACGCGGCCGTTCCACAGCACCAGTGGGAACCGGTCCACTAGCTTGGAAAGCAGCTTGTCGGCGGTGCGTCGGATGGGCTGCAGCGTGTGGTTGAAGTGCGTCAGCAGGAACTGTGCGTGGCGCACTAGCAAGGCCTCGCGTCTCTCGTCGCGTCGCTGCTCCCACACACGCTCCAGGAACTGCGCGAACACCTTCTCTACCAGCCTGTTGACGAGCGGCCACATGTCATCCTTGTCGTAGCGGATGGCAGGGTCCAGCAGGTACTCCAGCAGCGGCTGGAAGTTGGGCTGCTCGGAGCTACGAATCCTAAGTGCCTCGAGACGATACACGGAGAGTAGGTAGATGCACTGAGAGAAGGAGAGCTTGGAAATGCTCGGGGACAGATCCGCTGGATGTTCCAGGAGACTCAGGATCTGCTGACGAAGCTCATGAAGCTCAGAGATGGAGACGGAGTCGTCCCTGACGGCGTAGGTGTACTTGAGCTCCTTCATCTCTGAGCGGCTCTGGGTGCGGGAGAGAAGTAGGGGCGACTTCTCGGCGATGATACCCACGCCACTGTACCACTCGACAGGCCAAATGCCCGCCTCGCTGTTTGCAAATCCCATGACGATGCAAAGAAGCCAGAAATCTCTGAAGAGCTTGAGCAAGCGTGGTCGGGGTTGTCGTATGGGCTGCAGGCGGCGCACCAGCACCACCAGCACCGGCACTAACACACCCAGGCTGCCCGCGCTGCTGGATGCCTTAAGCACGGACGGATTCTTCTCCGAATTGCTTTTTACAGCGAGACCAACCTTGACAAAAAGCTCGAGCAGGTTTGTGAGCAAGGTGAGTTGCTCCTCTTGACCCGCAAGCGCTGCACTTACGTTAGCCAGGGCGTTACGCACGCTCCACTCCACGTGACGGTACTGATGCACTACTCGCTCAGGGTTGCTCCTGTTGTAGCTCATACTCGTCGACTCGAGGATGATCTTGCTGAACTGCTCCATAATCACCTCGCTCACGTTACCCTCGGGGTGAGCGAGCAGCAGACACCCTAGCTGGTCGACTATGAGTAGATCGAGGCTAGAAGGCGGGGCGCAGAGGCGGTTCAGCAGGCACTGGTGCAGGATAGTCTGCGTGGCACGGGGCACTGCACGCAGGGCCACTCCCACGTGACCGAGCGACACCACCACGTTGCCACGCACAAGTTCGCTCTCATGCTCTGTCTCATGGTGCCCTTGCTTGAGTAGGTGAGCTGATACGCTTGCCACGTAGGCCATCACAGCGTCAGGGTGGAGGGTGCGGGCAGCAGCAAGGGCCACGCACAGCTGCTGGATGGCCAGGTCCCGCAGCTGCTCCAGCTCTCGACGGCTACTACTGCTGCCAGGTCCGGGGTGGGTGGCGTCAGGGTAAGGCATGGTGCCAGAGATAGTGACGGGAGGCAGGGGACTGGTGGAGTGTGGCGCTCTGTACAGCCGAAGCAGGATGGGCGACGGGTCCACCAGGAAGTCTGTGAGATAACGCACGCTGGTGTCTGATATGGCGGGGAACCTCTCCGCTAGCTCACCTAAACCCTGCAGACATACGCGCATGAGGGGCATGTGAGCGAGCACCATTCGAGCAGCGTACAGCTTTTCCTTGAGGCGGCGACACAGCTTCTCGCCCTCCGTTTCGTCGGCCACGGCCCAAACGAGCAGCTCAACACAGGCGGCGTTGGCTCGGATGTTGAGCTTGTGCGCGTTAAGAGACGCATGCAGCCCGCCAGCCGGCTCAGCATGCAGCTCCGTGTGACCCGTCAGGTAGAGACCCATCACGAAGTCTTGCACGTCGCGGGTGAACGGCACTGGCAGGTCTGAGGGAGAAACAGCTGCTATTAGACACGCCAACAAGTAGATAATGCCACCACACCAATTTTAATCACAGTTGGGTTTCATGGCACAGGTTTGATTTGCGTTTTTTTGGTGCTGAATGTCAAACCAGCAACTGGTGCTGCATCGTCATGGACATTCGTTTTACAAAATTTTAGTTGGGTATACTTCTGCGCGAAGTCACCGATGCCCCTTACGCGGTGAATGTCTAAAGTTGCACGGGTGCCACTGGAGGTACAGAAGCTCCTTAAATGGTGAGGCCATGTGGTCCCAGCCCTGCCCGGGTGGCAGCAAGGGTGATGCAAACGCAACTTACCCAGCTCCAGAGCCCCGAAGATTCACAATCGTCCTTCAGGTGCTGGGGGCAGTGTGCCCCAACACCTGCTGTGGGGAAAGATAAAGAAAAGACAGGCAAGGAGGATCAGATGCTTGAGATCTACACTCAGTGTAAGGAATCTCACGCATGAGAACAGCCTGAATGGAAAGAAGAAAATTAGGAGTCGACAACATAGGGGAAACTTGGCTTAAGTTACATGTTGTTCCAGGTTATAGAAAAATTTCGACTGCTACTTTGCAGCTAAACTGTGTGCTATTCCAGAGGAAAACTTAGTCAGATTTCTTAAATTCAACATCGACTGCAGTAATTAGCTAACTGCACCTAGCAAAACTGTCCAGCATTCCCAGAATCCCTGCTCACCAGTGTGTGGTTGCAGAAGTTGCTGCAGCAGCGCAACAGTCACCAGATTGAGGAGCTCCTTGAGGCTGGAGTAGGGGTAGAGAAGCAGTGCACCGCTGCTGCACACCTCCGCGGACAGGGCATCCAGCCACGACAGCACAGACGCGCCAAGGAACCTCTTAGCGCACCCCAGCACGGTCTGAGGACAAGGGGCAAGGTTGGAAGGGCAATATAGGCAGGAAGAACAGAATAGGAAGGGATGGGGAAGAAGATTGGAATAGGTAGGGGTGTGGAGGGAGAGGGAAACTGGAAGGGGTAGGAAGGAAGGGTGGAACAGACGAAGTGGGGGAAAATAGTATAGGCAGGAAGGGAAGGAAGAAGAGTACAGACACGGATGAGGAGATAAAGTGAAACATGCAGGAATGGGAAGGAAGAGATGGGGGGAGAATAGATAGGAAGAATAGTACAAGCAGGGATGGAGAGATGGGATTGGGCAGGCAGGGATGGAGAGAAAGGATGAAACAGGAAGAGATGGGGAGAAAAGATGGAAAAGAAAGGGATAAAGGGGAAGGATGAAACAGGGAGGGATGGGGAGGAAGAAGGGATTGCAAGGAAGAAGGGAACAAGAGGAGATGGATAGGATCGATTGAACATGAAGGGAAGATGAGGAAGTACGAAACAAGCAAAGATTGGAGGAAGTATGAAATATGCATGGATGGGGAAGAATGATGAAACAATCAGTGATGGAGAAGAAGGATGGAATATGCAGAGATGAGGAAAAAGGATTAAACATGCAGGGATGGGGAAAAAGAATGAAAACAAACAGGGATCGGGAGAAAGTACAAAACAGGTAAGGCTGGGAGGAAGAATGAACGGAAAGGAATAGGGAGAAAGAATGGAACAGAAGAGGAATTTTGAACAGTAAGGGATGAGGAAGCAGGAATGTGAAGGAATGATGGACAGGTAGGGACCGAGAGGGAGGAATGTGGAGGAATGACTAACAAGTAGCTATGGATGGACACCAGTCAATAGTAACACCAGCTGAACTAAAAACTCAAGAAGCTGAATAAAAATCCGTTGGAATGGAGAAGGAAAATGTTTGACTTGTGACTTCGATACAGAAAAACAGCAGGGCAGACCTGCAGCAGCTGCAGCTGCAGCGTGATGCAGGGTGCGAGAGGTGGGTGCAAGGTGCCCGCAGACAACACATTACTGCCGGGCTTCTGGAGCAACGTCTCCCTCAGAGCTGGCGGGCACAGAGGGCTGCTACCGCCACCACCACCACCGCCACCACGACCCATCACACTCCTAAAACAAGTAAGGGATAGAAGGGCTCATCTCAGAATTTTGTAATTATTGTCAACTAAGATAACTTAAAATAAAGCACAAAAAACAACAATATAGTTATAGAACTCACGTCAATGCTACCATAGCTAGGAACAGATACAGATGCATGGCAGAAAGTTCCAGAAGGGGATCAACAACGGCAAGACGCAAATCACATCCACCCAGGCACATGCCAGGACTCTGCAGCACACACTTTCGAGCCAGGTTTGAGGTCCGAGATCATTGTCAGAAGCCGGGTCAGACAGCCGTCTGGTATACTCTTGCTGCGTCATAATTGCTGATCACTCCCTCGCCCACGTCCATCCCGATTCTCAACAAGACGCCAAGGGCGTAAAAGCGTATTGAGGCGGCGGTTAAACTCATGCATTCACAGTTTTTCTCCTCTCAAGCATAATCATTGCAAGTTCCATCAAAACCTCCACACTCGTGTCGCACCTTCCTAAAGCCTGCTTCTCGCCAAACGTCGGTCTTCCTTTAGTCCTACGTCCATAGCCTCTGCTCTTGTCATCCTTCTCACTAATCATCTCCCTTTGCTAACACCCACCATAATTCATGCTCCGAAAAGCAGCATCTGTGCACCGTCACCCACAACAACAATGTCAGCCTCTCTGACATCTTCAACATCTAATAACTCAAACTACTCAACCTATGTAGCTATCAATATATTATTCAAAATTAGATAAGCTATTGTGATGATATATCTTTACCATATTGTCACAAATGAGTAGCTTTATAATCAATTCTAGGCCTTATTAAATTGAAGTGCACTTTAACATCTTCAATACATTTATAAGAAAGAAACACTTGCAGGTAACAGTGCTTGTTGCAACTAAGTAGTGTTTAAAAAGAAATGCTTATGACCAGCACTAACTTTGGAGGTAGTGTAACGGCATTGTCAGGCTGAGGCGGCAGGCTGCACAGCAAGGACGATGGCACTATGTTGTAAAAGTTTGACATAGAGTTCTTGCTGAAGGCATTTGGGTCAGGCATCTTCTTTGTGGGGGGAGCGCCGATGGCATCGTCATCAGGGAAGATCCTGGCAAGGAGTGGCTTGGCTGAGCATGAACGACCCATGGCCCGACATAGGCCCAGCAACACGGATACTGGACCACGACACAAGGACACCTTGGCCCCTGGTGAAGATACAGCGGCTTCATTGCTGGCTGCATTTGTCAGCACTGCTGTCAGCATGGCCAACACCTCTACCTGCACTGACAGGATCTTGTCTCGCACCTGAAGATCGGGGCTGGCAGCCGCAACATCGGTGAGCAATGTTGTCAGAAGCAGAGTGAACCGCTCAGCCACAGGCAGTCCTAAAAATGTACCAAGCTGATATGAAAGAATTATGACAAATGTTTAGAATGTCAGCCTGTTAACGATAAGTTTTAAAAACTCAATGTTACAATTCAGGAAGTCAGCTATCCAAAAACATTATTCAATTATTTATAATTTTATTTGTTTACAGCTTTAAAATCAGACTGACATTGGATTAGCAACTATAGCTAACTTATTGTTTCTTGCAGACATAGCTCATTAGCAAGATGTACTGGTCACAAGAACGTTTGAGACCCAATAAACTGGAGCCGAATCTGGAAAATGACTTGGAAGCAAAAGCTAATTGCATGAATTATGTGACTCAGTAACTTTTGCTTCTTGATAACTAGCAACTAGTACCACATTGACCTGTTCAAAATTGAATAGGTAATAGCTATATACAAACCTGCTAATAAATACATACAGGAATAAATAAACCTGCTGAATATAATGCAGCACTTACAAGCTTGTTTGCAATATCAAAACAAAACTCTTCTGAATGTAAACTTCAACTCAGTAGCTAATTCACACTGTGAAGCCACACAAAAAAACTATGTTCAAACTCAATGGCAAGCATCATATAGCAGTCAGCTGGTAATTTAACATTGATGGTACACAGGTTGTTAGGTAGCGAACACTTGCAGCTTCACATACTATCAGCATGGGTGAGGGGCAGCTCATCAAGCCATACAGCCCTTGGGAGGCCGCGCAGCAGTCGCAGCAAATAGGTGACAAGGAGCTGCTGGTGCTGTAGGCCGCTCTCCAGAAGGTAAATGCCCAGCGCCAGAACTGCATCTTGGCCGCGCTGGTCGATACGAAATACACCGCTGCCAGCATCAGTAGGACATAAGAAAACAATGCGCTCAACCTGCAAACATAAAAAGAAAACATTAAACATAAAGGTTAATGGGGACAAGAATCAACCAATCAGCTGTAAGGTTCAAAAACCCTACAGTGGTAAGGTTTAAAAAAAAAAACAGAACACTCAAGCACAATCACAAGTCCTTAGCTGAGCAGTCTTTTAAAATGAATCTGAATTAAACTTGCACATTTCTTACCAATAATTAGCATTTGTAAGGTTTAACCCTCATACAGCCAAGAAGTGATAAGAGTGAGTAGAAGAACTATTAACAAAGCTCAGATCAAACATTAGAATAAAAAAAAATCCAACATTTTTGAATAAGTCTACATGGGTCTACATGTCAAACCAACAAACAGTGCTGCATCAAGTTGGTCTTTGTTTTTTCTTTCTTTAATATTTGAGTTAGGTTTGCTACTGCGCAAAGTCAAAGTCCTTTATGCGGCGAACATCAATGGTATGTACGGTTGCCACAGGAGGTACAGAAACTCTAAGGTGCTGAGGCCATATGGTCCCAGCACTCGCCGGATGGCAGGAAGGAGGGTTAACACACTTCCTACCCTGCTTCAGAGCCCCAAGGATTTGCAGTAGTCCTTAAGGTGATGGGCTACGCGCTCCAACACCTGTTGATGGGGGTAGATGAAGAGGAGACAGAAAACATGGATCCCATGCATGAGATCTACACTAGGTGTAGGGAATTTCACGCAAGGAAAAGTTGTAGAAAAAGGTTGCATGAAAGAGCGCAACTTGGCGGTTATTTGCCACCCAAAAGGAGAATAGTTTAAACCGGTGTGTGTGTGTTTGAGTGTTATGTTCGTGTCTGAGTGCGCATCTGTGTGTGTGCATGCGTGTGTCTCTGAGTGTAATTGTGTGCAATGACTTTCAAAAGAGTTGTACGGAAAGAGTTTGAGACAAGTTTAGGGATATTTGAACAAAGCATAAGATGCATACATGGAAAATAAAAGTTAAGCAAATCAGGATGGGGGAGAAAATAAGATTAAGAGAAGGGTGAAGAAAATGAGTTTGAAGGGAAATAAAAATGGGGTTCACCAAACCCTCCCTTTGGGTTGGGCCGTGACTCCGTGCAGCCCGTGAACCTAACAGATGCCTAGGGAGTGGAGCTCTGAACAGAATTGCAAGAAGAAAAAATATGACAAAGCCACCATGGAGCTCTTGTTCCAAAATATGAGTACATTTTTTTAATATTGTGAATTATTGATACAGTTTCAGAATAATGAATGTTGACAAGAGACGAGACCAGACCAATGGGCTGACAGATTGATACAGCCCTGTTAGACCAGTGATTTGAAGCAGAAGTTACAGTGGCTGATAACCGTCTTACCTTGTCCAGAGGTGTTGGATTAATCTTGCTAAGGGATCTTGCAAGCAAGAGCAGAGTCCGATGGAAAAATGGCTTGCTATCTACAGTCATTTCAACTTCTTGTCGATATCCAACTATATTCTATGTTTAGATATGTATAATATAATAGGTAATACTCTCAAACAGTGATGATATCATTGCTAAGAATGCCTGCAAATTTAAAAAGAAAATCTTCAATTGTAAATCATGAGAATTGTCTAGGGCTGTTCGGCCTGGTAATATTCTAGGGTAGGCTCCTGTGTTCTTCTGTACAACAATGTTGTGTAGATTGGATGCACGTTCTCTCTTCTATACTCTGTGAACAAGCCTGTTTGTCAATTTTGCTATCTTCTGTCTTATATATGTTGAGTTATTTTAGATCATCAGTGTGCAAGAACTCAAGTTTCTATTCTTGTGTACAAATGACTGTTTCTAAAATGGGAATACTAGTGCCCACAGCTGCACCAGCCTCTGGTTTACTCTGATCTGACTTGCTGGTCTTACACAAGCTGACAGGAGGGTGCAATGATGAGAAAAAAAAATGACATGTCTACCTGTTACCTAACATTGGCTAGATTCATGGCTATCTATCCAACTTGACTCAAGCTATTTACATGAAATAGAAGGCAGATATCTCAAAAAGCTGGGCAGATTGTCTGTCCGATATTAGTTGGGGAACAGAGTTCTAGTAGCAACTCTAAAGTAAGTGATAACTGACGATGCTGTAGTCTGCTACACCATAATGAAGATAACAGGCTGCTGGAATCATTTTAGAGAAGAATGACCAGTTACTTTGATGAACTTTCTGATGTGGATTATGGTAGTCATTTGAGAAGCCTGGATTTGTTTTCTGTTAAGGGTTGGCTTTTAAGCGCAGACCTGGTAAAATATTGGAAACTTTAGCATGGTGCCTAAATCAGAGGATGTGCTGAATATTTGTCCATTAGCTCAAAGTGTTGGTATATACAATAAGTGGATTTCTCACCTTGGTTGCCCCAAGACCATCCCACACCCCAGCAAGGCCAGAGTGCAGAGCATGACAGGAGGCAAAAATGCCACAGCACGCCAGACTGTAAAGACGGGCATGATAATGGAGCTGGGAAAACCCCCTGGAAATTTCTGCTTCAGGCAACTGATCATACAGCAGTTCTGTTGGTCACGTACGTACGTACATACGCACGCACGCACGCACATACATACATAGCTACATACATAGCTACATACATAGCTACATACATAGCTACATGCATAGCTACATGCATAGCTACATGCATAGCTGCATGCATGCATAGCTGCATGCATGCATACATACATACATACATACATACATACATACATACATACATACATACATACATACATACATACATACATACATACATACATACATACATACATACATACATACATACATACATTACATACATTATGTAAGTGATGGCGAAATGCCCACCCAAGCTGTTCAAGTGGCAAGGTCATGGAGCCTGCCAAACCAACACCAACTCCGCACACACCAACCCGGGTTATGACCACTGGGACCAGGCTCACCTGGGCTATAGAATAAAACCGGGCACCCCGGGCGTGCCGCTCTCTGGCTGGCACCCCATTACAGGGCTTTTCCACCCCTGGGTATCTGTCGGGCTGTGCCGCAGCACCCGTACTGGCTTCACTGCCTAAAATAGCCACCCCTCTCCAGGGTGTCCTCGGGGTTCAATTCCGGGTCTGGCAAACGCAGAGCAGTGCCGGCACACAGGTCTCCCACTTCCAGGCCACATCACAGACATGGGCGACACCCACCCCAGGACCTTGGATAGTGGAGGATTCACCTTGGCGCTCTCTCACCCTTTATACCGACT
>SDVV010013564.1:0-15067 GCA_016164225.1 Gammarus roeselii | reverse complement strand
GGAAGACATGAACACAGAGAATATCTGGTTCCAACAAGATGGTGCTACAGCTCATACTGCAAGGGAAACTATGGACATGCTAAGGATGAATTTTCCACATCGAGTAATTTCGCGTTTTGGTGACGTACCGTGGCCACCAAGATCTCCAGATCTGAGCCTACTTGACTTTTTTCTTTGGGGATATTTAAAAGGAAAAGTTTACATTGACAAGCCTGATACTTTACAGGAATTAAAACTGAAAATTATTCAAGAAATCAGCAGGATAACTCCAGATATGTTAAGTGCAGTAATGAACAGCGTCATCAAAAGAGCACGTTTATGTTTGACCAACAATGGTAATCATTTAAAGAATATTATTTTCCATACTTAGTTGTACTTAACTCTTCTGTACAATGTATCGATAGTTTGCTTACTGTATAATTCCTGATCAGCTCTAGAAGCATTCAATTTTGTTCATCTGAACGATTATTTTTTCAAAAATAGTTCTTGCCCTGACTTTCTCATTGATAAGATACTTCAGGAATATCCTTAAGATCTAGTATTCCTGAATTTGTTAATGTAATTTTTTTGTACTTTTGAGACGTCCATCTGAAGAGCTCACGACAGCGAAACGCGTCATGGATAAGAAATTTCAAGTCATCTTATGTTTTATTATTACCCTCAAGATCTTCATCACTATACTTCAAATACATATATATATATATACATATATATCTTTACATATATATGTTATATATATATGATAGTGTTCTAATGACGCTTCTGACCATGAATGATAGACCTTAGGTTTATTTTGGAGGTAGGGAAATAAACGATTACACACTAGGTCAGAAATGGATGATTAAGGCTGTAGTGCAAAAGACTTTCAGCAGGAGTCGTGAGATAATTTCTAATTTTGTAAAGGATGCACCACGATTCTGATAATATCCTGGCAACAAATGAGACGGGATCTTTCCCGTTAAATCTCTGATCTACCATAACACCGAGATTGCTACAAATGCAACCGGATGGCATTGCAACTCTACTCGTGTGTTAGGAATGGGTATTATTCTCCAGTGATGTATCATGACATGCGGCTTCAGCTTATTGGATGTGAACCAGTTTGAATTGTGAACCAATTGATTATATACATAAATAATAGTATCAATAAGACTTTGTCCGGTCGACTAGACTGCAGTATCATCAGCAGGAAGTACAAAGGATGACTTGTCGCAAGAGTTTACAAAGTCAATATTTTTGATAAGGAAGATCAAAGACCCAAGGATCGTGACTTGGCTACTCCTTTATATAACTTACTACAGATGACGATTCCTTATTTAACTCAATAGATGTTTTTTCAATTGAGAAGATAACATTTGTCCAACTTTAGTCAATGGAACTAACTTCATAAGGCTATAATTTTGCATTCAAAATTGCGATTCACGCAATCGATGGCTTTGCTAGGTCAGTCAAAGTCTCATCAGTGTCGTTCTCACAATCAAATCCATTAACAACGTCCCCACTAAATTATAATAGACCCTGCTCTGTACTACTAAAAGCCTGAAAGCCAAATTCATTTTGGCCAAGTGGGTTATTTGAGCCAAAGTTAGCATATAGTCAAGCATAACATTCATTTTCAAAATTAAACTTGAAGACGGGCAGGACTGATGAAAGACCAATTTTTATAAATTGGACTAAGATTAGAGATTTTGAGTGCATCAAGAAAAATTCTCTGCATGAGTGACTTACCGATAAGTTGCGTCAAGGAAGCTGCAATGTTCCCAGGTATAGCTTTAATTAGATTGATTGTGATGCTATCCCAGGCAGTGCTGCTACTGTTTTTAAAACCATCAGTGATCACTATTGGCTGTTCAAGAATCGCATTTTCTAAATAATGTTCAAATGGGATTGATTCTTTTCGAGTATTAGGGAAACTTTTAACGTAATTATTAAAAGCATTTGAAATCGTTTGTGGATCAGTGATGATTTCATCATTAAAAATAATTGAATCTGAGTTTACGATTTTCCAGTCTATTTTTGCTATTTCCTTGCGAGGTTTCAACCAGATTTTGGACATAGTTTTCATGAGCAATAATAATCAGCTTAGTGAACGCACTTATACAATGTTTAAATTCACCCCTATGAGTGATGGGATGCCTTTCGTACCTACGGTACAGCTCGTCTTCTTCTTTTTGTGAGACGAGTAACCCCGGTGTCATCGACGGTTTTTTGCGTGCTTGTTTCTGAGCTCATTTGTTATACGTGGGAAATGCATCTCGAACCGTTGAATCATACGCTAGTGAGCTGCGTGAAAGCATCATTTGAGTTTACAGTGGAGAGTATCATTAACGTCGTACGTCATCAGCGCCTCTTTTAAGTTATGAATATTAAGGTCGGTAAACTTACAGTAGGTAATTACAGCCCGATTACCTTATTCGTGAGAATTCGGGTTTCGAATACAAATTGGGTGATGGTCGGCTTCATCTGAAATGATCACAGCTGCACGAGTACTACAGTCAACATCGCTGGTAAAAATATCATCTATTAAAGTTGCAAATCCAGCAGCTTAAGCGTTGGTTTAGTAATTAATGTGTACTATCGGTTACAAATATAGAGACATTGTTTTTAATTTCAAGCTTTATTTTAAATTAATTTGAATCAAATTGTATTTAGTTAGGTAAGTTTTTATGGTTGTATGTTTACAGTCGAACATCCGGAAGAAATGCGAATGTGTAAATCCATACTATAAAACATACAATCTCGGTGCAGGTATCGCGCCCTACGGGGGAGCCTATTATGACTCGCGTTGAGGCTCTGGTGGAAATGAGGCCAAATCAAATCAAATCGGTGCAGGGATGTCGTAAACAATACGCGAAGTAAAAATTAAGGTCACTATCTCTGTAACCTATAGTACATACGATGTAAAGGAAATTATTGCATTAGGCAGCAACTGAATTTGATCTATGATATTGAAGTGGATACACGTTGAAGTCACCCATAATAGTATCCTTTATTATGTCTGCTTCATATCACACTATCCTCTCTCCCGTACATCATGTCGGCTGGATGCGAGGCATCTCTTCGTCATGCGAGCCTTCATAATGGCTCTCAAGACCAGCCTGCTCTCTGATCCTAATGCCAGCTCCTAAAGACCCGCTAACAATCAGTTAATGGCCTAAGAGGAACACTAGAGTGTACTTGTTGCAGAGATGTAAGGCCTTGAATAATATTAGCTCGCAGAACAATGATGGTCTATTCCACATACTGTATTCTCGGCGTCAAGGGAGGCCCAATGCGCTACCCTGCGCGGCAAGAGAAGGCATGACCTTAACCGGTGGTGGGTTGGAGATGGATTTAATGAAAGAGAAACAGGATTGTTGTTGTTGTTGGTAATACAAGAATTTAATTTAGAAAATATTAGAGCATTAAAGAAGTACTCGCTGAACAAATAATTGATGTTTTTTTTATCAAGAAGAAGCTTTAATCTGTTAATCAATTTTTTTATAATTATTCATCAGTCCACATTCATAATGATTTTGACGTGGTTCGGTTGTTTTCTGTTATGATCATCAGGTATCGAGCACTTTCTACGTTTTTTTAGATTACTATTGCCCTACAATTATTCTCAGGATCATGCAGTATGATAATTGTTTACTTTTGGTCTTGGTTTATTGTTTCAGAGGATGAAGCACTTGTGTCATTTATAAGACTTGTTGTGCATGTCTGATAGCATTCCTTCAGGACACATACGTTTTCTGTTCAAAAAGTTTATCAGTTAATTTAAACTCGCAAAATTATAAGAAACTGAAAAATAATTCTTGCAACATCCTATTTGGCTCCGGTGGAGATGAGCCCCATTTCAAATCACTAGTTTTTAGTTGTTCTAAGTCACGTTCCTTCACAACGTTATATGTGTATGCCAGTAAAAATGTGCATCGATGCAAGGTAAACACTTTTCTTGAAACGATTTACTCACAATTGCGCTTTCGAATGTTGTAAATTACGTCAGTTTTTTCTAATTCTAGGAATACCTTCAAATACTCGAAACTTTTTCTTGTGTGACGGACTCCCAAAATATTTCTCCTCTGAATTCAATGCAGGGGAAATAACACATTTTGATGAAATATTCTTTATTATAAGATTAAATTTAAACCACTGTTTCAAAAAAAACATGGGTTTTATATATCCCTTCATGTTTAATTCATATTAGGACGATGTTCAGATTTCGTTTAGTCCACTTGTTTACTTGACATTTAATTATAGAATATAAATTTCCATAATCATGTTGAAAACTATTCTATTATGAATCATCGCAAGGTAGCAGACAGTATATGTTTCATGTTGAAATTTATTCAACAGTATCGAAGATTGTGTATAAAAATGCATTTATTCAAGTTGACCGGGCTCCACTGTTGATCTGGTTGACCGGGCTCTACTGTTGATCTTCTTGACCGGGCTCCACTGTTGATCTGGTTGACCGGGCTCCACTGTTGATCTGCTTGACCAGGCTCCACTGTTGATCTGGTTGACCGGGCTCCACTGTTGATCTGCTTGACCGGGCTCCACTGTTGATCTGCTTGACCGGGCTCCACTCTTGATCTGCTTGACCGGGCTCCACTCTTGATCTGCGACCAATTGAGATTATTTTGAACCATTCCATCCTAACATTCTCATCTGCTCTTGAACTTAAAATTGTTTCTTATTTCCTCGAGGGACTCAATTTGCTCCCACCTCGCTTTGACTCGTTAATCAACTGTGTTCTCATCACTAAGATGGTGAACGTGTCCTAATGGAACAAATATCCAATATTATATCTAGCTGAATATCAGTAACCGAAATAACATCAAGTTCCCACCGCCCCTTCAGAGACCAATGTCGGCGCCCCTTCAGGAACTGGTGTCGGCACCCCATCAGGAACCTGTGTCGGCGCCCCTTCAGGAACCGGTTTCGGCGCCTCTTCCTTAACCGATGTTGACGTCCCTTCCGGGACCGGTGTCGGTGCCCTTCTGGGACCAGTCTCGGCGCCCCTTCAGGGACCGGTCTCGGCGTCGCATCCAGTGCACTGCCTAAGAGACCAGTCTCAGTGCCTGTGCTTCACGAGCCATTCTGTTTTATGGACGCCTGGCAGCCGTGATATCATACAGACAAGGATTTACAGGCACTAACCCAATATTTAGAGCGTCGTAGGAACATCTACCGCACCGCAAGCAAGTATAAAACCCACTTAGTGTCGAGGCTGGATGAAGCTCCCTTTCCAGTTAAGAGTCTGCGGAGAGAAGGCAGGAGGAGGGTGTTGGATGCAAGTTATTTGTGGTTTGAGGCGTTCGCATATTTTATTAACATTCAGGCTCATGCGGTTCACGGCATGAATGATGTTGGAACGAAATGAGTTCCAGGAGTAAAAAAAGTAGATAGTGAAGTCTTGAGTTTTTTTCGGAACAATTAATGGAAGTGTTGGTATTCATTTTGTGGTTGAGGACATTGGGAGCACAAACGAAAGATAGATTGTTAACAAATCTAATGGATTTTTCATAGCTGCACAAGGTCGTGCTTGTAAATGACAACTTTGATTATATATGTTATGAAAGAATATGATCGGGAGCAGGAATAAAAATGCATTGTTAATTTGATGTTGATGTTCATTGAGGTTAAGTTTAAAAACGCTTTCCCGTATCATCAAAATTCAGAGGAGGTTGTCATCATAGGGTTGTGATCATATTTTTTTTTAACCCAAAATATTAATAACTTATTTCAGATTTTCAAGTACTCCACAGTATTGGATTTGAACCTCGCGTCATGAGGCAAGTTTCGTCATAGATCCGTTTAGTTATAAAATTGCATCCTTCGGCCTGACCATTTTACAGCCGACTTGAGGGAGGCCATGTTGCACTGTTCAATCCAGCACACTACTATTTAAAATTCAGGTACTATTTTTCAAATTAAAATGCCCATCACAAGTCTTCCCAACACGCATGAGAAAAGGAATTTCTAAGTGAAGTGCACTATGTGAGGATCAAACATTGTTAGGACCGTGTTTGGAAGCACTGACACTTGGCCTAGGAAGTTAACAATCTAAGTTTGACTTTTTCGCTTTAACCGAAGACGAGATATAGAACAAACTCCGCTTAGATGGTATAAGGCTGTGCTGAATTAGTTTAAAGAGTTAGAGTAATTTATTGACCTAACCTTACCTGCGTGACCATATAGAATAGTTAGAGTAATTCCTTGATCTAACCTTTTCATGGTGACCGTATTGAATAGTTGGAGTGATTCCTTGATCTAACCTTACCTGGGTGACCGTAAAGAAAAGTTAGAGTAATTCCTTGATCTAACTTCACCTGGGTGACCGTATAGTAAGTTAGACTAATTCCGTGACCTAACCTTACCTGCCTGACCGTATAGAACAGTTAGAGTAATTCCTTGATCTAACCTTTTCTTGGTGACCGTATAGAATAGTTAGAGTAATTCCTTGATCTTACCTCACCTGGGTGACCGTAGAGGTTTTCTACGGGTCACACACAGTGTCTGCAGCCCAGCCGGTCCTAAGTCCGGATAAAAGGGTTAGGAGGGGGGCTAGCACCCTTCCACCATAAAATAACATCTGCTAACAAACCAATAACTAAACAAGGACGAAACAACGTAAAACTAATATAATCTATTAACGTAAAACTAACATAATCTATTCAAAGCGAGTTACAAGTGCTCACAAGTGTTTACAAGTGTAAGAAGACAACAACAGGACTTTTGGCCCAAGCTGTGTTGCTTTTTGATAGTAAAAAGATTAGTTCTGAAGTAGAACGTCTAAGATAGTATCATGTGTCAGTATTTTCTGTTTTAATAGATCAAGAAAGGGAAAGCTTGTAGAAGGAAATAGCATTTAACGATGATGCTCAAAACAACTCAAATCAGTACCTGAAGAGAAAGCCACCAGCCCACAGTGTTGATCTGAGATTGTTACAGTTTTATTCCTCGTTAAATCAATGCTGACCGGCGTCATTACTAGACACTGTTTTGCAACGAGCAGGTATCAATGCCGAGCACCTTTTTACCGTGCTTGTGCCGATGCCGGGCACTAATTTAACCGTATGGGTGCCAATGCCCGACACTATTTTTCACGAGTATACTGGTGAAAGTGCTATAGATGGGATCTATTTAGCGGCGATTTTGGTAGAATTGTCGAGTCGTGACTTAAACGTTTCGATTGTATCGCTGTTCACAACTTCCGCGGGAGGTCTTCCATTCTTCGACAACCCTATACGTGAAAAAATTGTGCGTGATATCGAGTTTGAAACGCTTCCCAACAATTTTGTATCCATTATTCCTGGTCACTCCGTTCGCATCTAAAGGGAAAAGGCTTGCTCGATCGACGTTTTCCTCACCCTTCATAATCTTCCACACTTCGATCATGTCACCTCTGACTCAACGTTTCTCTAGCGAATAAAGGTTGAGTTCGCGCAGTCTCTCTTTGTACGATTTATCGCGGAGCGATGGGATTAGTTTGGTAGCTCAACGTTGGACCTTCTCTAATTTAATAATGTTTTCTTCTGAGGTATGGAGGCAAATTTGGACGGAATACTCAAGGTGCGGTCTAGCAAATGCAGTGTATAACATGCGAATACTATTTCTGCTCTTGTACGAGATTGTGCGGGATATCATGCCTAACATTTTATTGCCTTTTTTGGCTGCATCGTTACATTGCTTGCTGCTTTTTAAGTCGTTAGTAATGAGGACACCTAGAACTCTCTCTTCGGTGACAGGTATCAGTTTCTTTCCGGATATTGAATATTCGTGTTTAGGGTTATGGTGACCAATGTGAATAACTTTACACTTGTTGACATTTAATTTCATTTTCCACTTTTCTGACCATTCAGCAATTTTGTTCAAGTCTAATCGGATCTGCTCACACTCGAGTTTGGTTTGTACTTTTCCTCCTAGCTTGGTATCGTCTTCAAACTTACTAATGTTCGAGAGTACGTTGCTGTCGAGTAAGTTGCTGTCGAGATCGCTTATGAATATTATGAAGAGAACTGGACTTAACACACATCCTTGGGGCACTCCGCTTGTAACTTTACTCCAATTAGAGGAAGCTCCATTAAGTACGACTCGCTGCCGTCTGTCCGTGAGCCAGCATTTTATCCAGTTATTGAGTTGACCTCGAATACCGATGCTGTGCAACTTACTAACCATGCGTTTGTGAGGAACTTTGTCGAAAGCCTTTTGAAAGTCAAGGTAAATGATGTCGATCGGAGATTTCGCGACGTGAAATTCAATTATATTATTAAAAAAACAGCAGTTTAGTAAGACATAAACTATTGCGTCTGAAGCCATGCTGAGAGCTACCTATTAACTGATTTAATTCTATGAATTCTGTAATTTTATCCGTAATCAAACTTCCCATCAATTTGTCTATGACTGAGGTGAGACGAATTCGACGGTAATTTCCGGGACACTTTTTTGTCCTCTTTTTTAAAAATTGGGGTGACGTTGGCATCTTCCCATTCAGAGGGGCAGGTGTCATTTGTGGGGAATTGGGTGAAAATGTTTGCGAGATGTTCGGCAATTTCGTTCATAGTCTCTATCAGTATTCTTAATAACTTCGGCAGGGGAAAAGTTCACTGTGCTGAGGGCTTTGATTTGTCTTTGCGCTATGATATCCTCAGGATTAGGGATATCTGTATTCTCTAACGTAAATACAGAACATAAAAATTGTTGCAGCAGGACACTCATTTTAGTGTCGTTAGTTTCTAGCCCACCAATATCATTTTCAAGAGAGCGAGCCAATTACAGATCTTGATTTTTTTTTGCTCGATATACATGTAAAATTGTTTCGGATTAGTTTTGGCGTTGTCCTCAATTTCTTCTCGTAATATTTTTTTTCGTTTCTGGACCGTCTTAAAAATCCGTCTGCTGATTTTGTATTAATTTTTTGCAGCATCGTCGTGTGAGTGCTCCTGTTTATTCGAGTGCTTTGCTTTCTTTTGCGACTGAAGGCGCTGCAATTCTTCTTTCCAGTACTTAGGCTGATTGACTGCTGTTTGTCTGTTTTTGCGAGGGACATAGTCAGTTTTAATATTTTGAAGTGCACTCAAAAATTTGCTTAGCGATTGATTGCCATCTTGTCCGAGGGTCAAAATTGCTGACGCCATTCAACTCGAGCTCATTCATAAAACGGATACAGTTGTGGTCGCTATTTCCGAGGGGTTCACCCACTTCGACGTTCGTGACATTAGAGTCGCTTGCACTAAATATAAGATCAAGAATATTGCTACTTCTTGTAGGTGTCTTTACCATTTGGGTCATAAACTTATCGTCAGCATAATCGATCAAGCGTTGGCTAGTGGCCGTACATTCTTCTGTTTCCCCATCGATATAGGAAATATTGAAGTCTACAAGTACTATACTGTTTTGTGTTCTGACCACATCGACGAGGTTGTTGTAAAGACCGATATCATCTGCGACAATGCTCTTAGGAGAACGATAAACTAGTGTTTACAGACTACTTGAATTGAAACTATGTCGTGTCTGTTGCTTGGAATAGAGACTTCTATTATTTATTGAGTATTTTATACGAGAAACAATACTTCTCCACCATCACGGCCTAGTCTATCTTCGTGAAATAGGGAAAAACCCGGGAGAGTGAATTCACATAGATAATTTCTGGGGCTCGATTTCATCTACGATTCTGTAATGACTATTATGTCGAACTCATCGTTAATTGCGAGGATTCCCAATTCGTCGATTTTGTTTCGGGGACTTCTAGCGTTTACATAGTAACATTTGAGAGTATTTTGGCTCGGAATCCGGCCAGAAACTTTTCGGTTGCGGTCGGGGGCTGCTGTGTTACTTCAATGGCCTTTTTCGTAGTGGTGAATCTATTTTTGTTGGCTGTTCCTCTATCGTTACTGCAGGGTTCGTGATTGCTACTTGCTCGGGCGGCGGACGTTGACTCATTCCGTCGGGCAGTAATGTTCAATGTTTATAATGTTTTTGGATTTAATTTCGGTGACGAGGCCAGCACCGATATTCTGAAGGATGCGTTTGAGGGTATCAAGCCCAGACGTGTTATCGTGCCTTGTTAGTGATTCTATCGAATTTATAGTTTTTGATGTTGATCATCGTTTCTCACTGGTCCGAGAATGAGATTTGTTGTGCTTTGCAGAACGTTGCTATGCGATTGTTTAGAAATATCTTCTTGCTCAATTTGTACCTACTTTGGTTTGGATTGGGCAGGATGCCAATGACATGGATGTTCGCGTGCGATCGTTTGACATTTGTTAGCATGGTTTTATACCTTACCCATGTTTATTCCGACTGCGCCACCACGTTTTTTGCCCCGACTTGTAGTATGATCAGTTTAGAAGAAGGTATGTTTTTCTTTTTGTTTATTCCTTCAATATCGTCAGTTTTCGAGCCTAGTTTACCGAGTATTTTTAGTTGGACTATCTCTTTTCGCTGATTTGGTTTGATGGAGGTGACATTGTAATCACCATTCCCAATAATTTCCTCTGTGTTTTGAGAGTCCATTTGATCTGGCAATACACCGAAACGGTTGCTTGTATCAGTTCGGGTGTGGCAGGAATGTCGCACGACCTATGATGCTTTGTCACTGACTACTGCCTGCCGCCTGTTCACTACAGTTGTGTAGAGTGTCTCAGCACTGTTGGTCTTTTTTTCTATAGATTTGATACGGTCGTTTGTCTCTGAGTCTAAAGCTGTGAGTTTCTTTGCCAATTTTGATTCTAACTGCACTTGGAGTTCATTTAGCCGATGCAGGGTAGTGTTAGCATTTTTTTTTTGTTCCTTCTATTTTGCTGTTTATCATATTTTTGACTTCGCGAAATTGTTTCTGCACGC
This sequence comes from Gammarus roeselii, assembly GCA_016164225.1. NCBI lineage: Eukaryota > Metazoa > Arthropoda > Malacostraca > Amphipoda > Gammaridae > Gammarus > Gammarus roeselii. The sequence goes on along the minus strand of SDVV010013564.1, from coordinate 4,234 downwards.
TTCCATTTCTAATTCAACAGCTAGCAGCCTTGTATTGGCGTTAACTGCTTCTGCATTGGGTGGGTCACCAGAAGCATGAGTTAACTGTGCTTTCAGTTGTTCAATCTTTTTGGTATGTTGGCAGAATTTTCAGTTCGCGATTTTGCACTCTCCGTTTGGAGGTGTATTACGCGTTTGCCTAGAAGAGCTACCACCATACATTAGTTCGGGAGTGTACGATTGGCGGCAAGTTGCACATTCTAGTTTCGCAGCTGGAGTCATCATGGACTTGTTAAGCAAGTAGCTCCAAACCGTGAACTTGAATACTAAGTGCTATGTTCTATATTCTTGTAAACAGCAAATATGTAAATAATAAGTTTAAATAGATGCGGGAAGAGATGATTCTTATTTCCATATGTTTTTTTCGGGTGATTCATGTATGACCAATAGTGATGAGTTTTTGAGGGTGATTTTGTGAGTCTGACTTGAGATGAAAACTAAACCAAGCTCAGGCGAAATCGATTTTTTTGTCTAACTGAAAAACAATAATCATTCTGATTACAAGGGATAAATGAAAATGTATGAATTATTTATGTGATACTTGTATTGTTTTAAGTTTAATTTACAGTATTATTTAACAGTTATTTTACATAGACTGATGTCAGACGCCAATTGCATTTCTTTTTGTTCATTATTTAGGTGTTTTTATAACGTGTTTGGAGAAAAATCCCTGAATTTAGATATGAATGCATTTTATGTTACATTGATAAGGTTGTTTTATTATATACGATGAAAAAGTAACTTACAAATATAATATGCTCAGTTGGAATTGAGTTGAGGTACTGCACGAATGCTGGGAAGGGTAACAGGCTGGTCCTTGTACAGGGCACATGCAGACAATGGTAGACCTCCCGCTGAGGTAAGAGAGGAATGGCCTCTGCGGTCAGGGGCACTCAGCTCAGCGGCATCACTTTTATCTTGTTTTCCAGGGAGGCTAGACTGTTTGCGATGTATATTTTTCAATATCAAATTAAAACAGTTAACAGTTTGCTGCTGCTGATATATAAGAATGAGGTGATAAGTAGCATGTGCTTATAACGGTGATTCGTTTACGGTCATGAATTCAAATAAGAAACTTGTGATACCAAACAAGTGATGACGTGCTTATCCCAAACGAAGTTTTTATACATATAAATTCACGGAGACTGATATCGACGGTTCTAAACGGATCTAATTCGAAATCAACGCAGACTGATATGAACTGTCCCAAGCGGATCTAAATCAAATGCGAGTCGGTTGCGCGGTAGCGACGCAAAGTTACTTCCTACGCGAGATTGAGTTGATTGCAAAGCGAAGTAAATCAATCATGGCAGCTCCCATCTGCTGATTAAAAATGGTTCTACTTGACAGGCAGAAAAGAGCTCCGTAAGTGCGGCAGTCTATACCGCCCCCCTCAAGCCAATGGGTTCGGGATTCACACCCCACCGTCGCTCTAACACCACCTACGGTCGAAATTATAGGGAGGAAAGAAAAGACTTAGATGTTACAGCCTAGCTTAGAGGAATCTGGAGAGTTGATTGAGGCGATAAGAGCGAGACCAGTCGAGGCGAGAAGAGCGAGACGAGTCGAGGAGAGAAGAGCGAGACGAGTCGAGGAGAGAAGAGCGAGACGAGTAGAGGTGAGAAGAGCGAGACGAGTCGAGAAGAGCGAGACGAGTCAAGACGAGAAGAGCGAGACCAGTCGAGGCAAGAAGAGCGAGACCAGTCGAGGCCAGTTTCATAAAAGAAAACACGAAGAAAAATCACAGAAGAAGAAATTTACGCAATAATTTTCACGAGAACGAACGTGCATATTCATCAACAACTCAATACATCAATGGAACTACCAAGACTACGGAACAAGAATGACGACAGCAGAAGAAACGAAGAAAAAATAGAACATTCCTGATTATATTTTCCATGAACGCGAGCGTGCATACATACTATAATTGAGAATTCTACTCCCGACCAAGACACTGCTTCAGCACATCCTGGAGTGAGAACCCATCAGAAATGATGAACATCACACCCAACAGAGGAGCTCAAAAGACTTGCGTCGGAGCACCGGTGAAGATGGACCCATTCATTTAATCAAACGTCACTCCCATTAAGTCAGCTGGACTGTAACAGGTCGTCAGCTGGACTGTAACAGGTCATCAGCTGGACTGTAATAGGTGGTCTGCAGGACTGTAACAGGTCGTCAGCTGGACTGTAATAGGTGGTCAGCTGAACTGTAACAGGTCATCAGCTGGACTGTAACAGGTTGTCTGCTGGACTGTAACAGGTCGTCAGCTGGACTATAACAGGTCGTCAGCTGGACTGTAATAGGTCGTCAGCTGGACTGTAAGGGGTTGTCAGCTGGACTGTGACAGGTCGTCAGCTGTTAGAGATTACTAAGGAGGCCATTAAGAGATCATTAGTCATCTGCCGCTTCTTTCACGTTGTAGGTCGTCCTCTGAGCCGTCGTATTTTACTTAGCCGGTGATGGAAGCTATCTTGGTTGGGCTGGCTCTTCAAATATTTGGTTATTGTATTTCTTTGTAAAATTTGTATTCATTCCACATCAATATTTCTTTCAATATATGAGAACCTAAAGACAAAGACACATCTATAAACAGTTCTAAATAAAAAAAAATATCCATTATATTGTATCGAGTGCTGGGGAAAATAATGACGAATCTAGTCAACGAGTAAATGCACCATTCCTTCGGTCCTATCATCACCAGCTCGCTCTATGGCGCATTCGGGCAATGGAAGTAAGCCTTTTCTTTTCCTGCAATCATAAAATCAATTTTAATCTTCGAAAGTCCTGGGAAATTGTTAGCGTTGCAAGCCTATATGATGTTAAGTCTACCATTGATATCACGAAAATAGTCAGAATTTGCTTGACGATCGAATTGATCTATTCTGCAAATTTCGCGAATACTGCAGTACTGTAACAAAATTGTTGCAGAAATGTCATTTGATGATAAGGTGGGACTGGACATAGTTGTTTATCTCCACTATAGGTCAATCAATACCGTCTCTTCAGCTCCCATTTATCGCCGTTTTTTAAATGGTTGTGACTGAGATTTAACGTGTCGTAACTACTCGCTTGTTACGCTACAGGGGTCATTGAGCGGCTAACGGAGTTAATAACTTGTTTCAATAGGGGGGTACTGAGTGACCCACGCAGTTAACTACTAGTTTGTTCCGGTAGAGGTATCATTGAGTGGCCAACGTAGTTAACTATTTACTTGTTCCGGTAGAGGTGTCATTGAGTGGCTATGCAACGTCGTTTACCCACTCCACAGACCCGTCGATTTCCGTTAGAAATACTGGGATAAAGACGGACTGGGTCACATTTTGTTTGGGTTTACCAAATATAAAACAGTGAAGCGGAATTCAATGGTTATAAAGTACTGGGGGTTAAATAGCCTTAGGAATGATCTTATATATAATACGAATAGTTCATCGGCAAACTCTAGAAAAGGTCGATTTATTTCACAAGGGCTTGATGAAAGGAAATCAGTGCTCCCTCTTTTCTGAACATTTATTGATGAGAGCTCCTCAATCTTTCAGGTGTCGAATTTATCGTTGGACTATCCTGTGGGATATCATTTCCTTTAAAGTAACGAAATGTCTCCTGTCAAGACTATTCGTTCACATTAATCTATGCGTCAGTCTGCTTCGCTCTCAGCTTTTCATTTATATATCTTTCCGTCCTCTAAACATCAGCAATTCCGTCGGTGCCTAGTCCACTAAGGAATATACAGTCGACAAAGGGAAGATGGAGAAGATGCATCTTCACCGGGCTATGCATGATCTGCAACGACGGATCACATCGATTAGGCTAGAAGGGTATCCTCAGGGGAGAGGACTGCGTGCCGTGATGAGTGCCTTCTCCGAGAAGGGTGGGAATTTCTCGTCGACGGAGATGACTGTGAGCTTCCCCACCTCTCCCTCCTTTCACTTGTTAGCGTCTCCATTCACCACAACAACAGAAGAGGTCTTTCAAAATAGGGCATCTGTTCTGCTCGCGCCCTACGGGGGAGTCTATTATGACTCACGTTTAGGCTCTGGTGGAAATGGGGCCCAAATCAAATCAAATCTGCTCTGCTAACAAAGTGTTGATACGCAAGAGTGACTGTTATTTGAGTTCTTTGTGCTATTCCGCAGTCTAGAATGATTCTTGAACTTAATCGTATTGAATTCCCCTCTGAGGCTGATCTATATAT
>SDVV010013563.1:0-15067 GCA_016164225.1 Gammarus roeselii | reverse complement strand
CTGGCTCAACTGCCAACTCCGCCCATTCGCTTCCAACAGTTCCAAGCCACGACCCAGCACACTCGCGTTCACCTCCCTGACCACTCCATCCATATAGAGGTTGAACAGCCAGGGAGACATCACGCAGCCTTGTCTCAGTCCCACTTTCACTGTGAATCAATCACTCGCCTCGCTTCCCACTCTGACACATGCTCGGCTGCCAACATAGAAACTCTGCACCGCTTTCAACAGCTTTCCGCCCACTCCATACAAACGCAACACCCTCCACAGCACCTCTCTGCCAATCCTGTCGTATGCCTTCTCCAGATCCATGAATTCCCAGAACACATCCTTTCCTTTGGCAAAGTACTTCTCACAGACCTGTCTCACTGCAAAAATCTGATTGGCACACCCTCTACCACTCCTAAAGCCACACTGTTCCTCTCCAATTGCGCAATCCGTACAGTCTCTAATCCTTTTGATCAACACTCTCCCGTACAACTTACCAACCACACATAACAGACTGATACCTCTCGAGTTGCAGCAGAATGGTGAAAAGGGTGTGGAAGCCAGAGGGGAGTGGACGTAGGCCTAGAGAGAGACCGAAGTTTGGGTGGATGGATGGTGTGGAGCAGACGATAGGAAGGAGAGACCTGAGTGTGAAGGTAGCGAGAGAGCATGCACTGGATAGGCTTGAGTGGAGAATGATTGTGAATGGATGAATTTTGACGCTGCCCTGATGTGCATTCCCGCCCTAGGCACATTGTTGAGAGACGGGATGGTCGTGTGCGGGAAGGGCCCGGTCATCATGACGGGGCAGGGGTACACCAGTCATACTGTCGGGCCTTGCTGCCGACACTGACCTCGAACCGCACTCATGAACCGGAGGGCGTTTTGCGGGGTTCCCGGCCGGACCCTTTCGCGCAAAAGGGCTAAGGTGTGCGAGTGTGTGTATGAGAGTGTGAGGTGCGCCTTGCCGTCGGCCACCCCCCTTGCTGGGGGATTTCGGCCTAGTGTCTGTATCTGTATATATATATGTTTGAATAATCATACCAATCTATCGGAGGATGTGTACATTGAACATTATATGTCATTACAAATACTTGCGCTAATATCAGTCTTTATTTGTGTGTCTCTGTGTGCCCCTTTCTTGTGTTCCTTTTCAAATTATTGTTTGCTGTTGCTGTTTGCGTTACCTTTATTTGTTTGCATATTACCTCAAAACGATACCTTGTACTTGCACATATTTTTATTTGGTTGTTGGAAAAAAAATCAACTGACCCTGACGTCTCCACCTAATTTTTATCAAGCTCCTATTATTGCTATGCGAGAAAATTTCATTTGGAAACCCTTTGTATGAATGCGGTCCTTTTTAATGGGTTTGCACGGAACAATGGCTTTTGATGGCCTCTCAACTCGCTGTAAATGTCAGCAGTTGTCAGATCAAGCCCCGAGAACCCAGAGATTGAGGAGGCAGAATCCGTTCTAACATCAGCTGATCGTTGCCAAACTTGCAAGTCCGAATACCACGGTGCCTACAATGGCAGTTCCTCCGATGCCGAGTATCATTCAGCTGATATGTTAACTGCTAACACAGATCCTATAACTCTGAACTTGGAAGAAACTGTAGACTGCAATGACCAACACGCTTATAGATACGCTAACGACGGTATGGTTGGTGTTTGTAGTTCTGCTGCCGCTTCAAGTGTTATTCCTAAAGCGGCTGCTAGGAAGCCTAAAGCTTACAGGACCATTGCTCTAGGCAAACCTGCTGTTGTTTACGTCAGCATTGGCAACACGCCTTCTACTCTGTCTAGGCATAACGCTGTTAGAGACGCATCTTCGCGAGGTGGCACTTTGCGGTCTTCAACGACCACCACCGACGCTATTTCCAATCCTATCCTTTCCACTTCCTCTCATGTCGTGGCTTCCGCCGGAAAGTCTGGTACCCTAACTTCTAACAAGTCTTCCACTAGCAATTCTAACACTGCCAGCCCTGACACTGGCGCAGCCGTTAGCGTCACTAACCCCAGGTCACGTGGTGTTCCTGACGGAATGACGCTCCGCCTTTTCCTTCCGCCCATCCGTTACCCTTCCCTACCCACCGTCGTACCCCCAGACGAGTTCAGCTCCCAGGGCTCTGACCGTGACTACCAGAACGCCGTGGTGTCGGGAACTGACGACGCTGTCAGCACGACAGCTCACAACAACCTCGTCAACCAACAACAGTCGAATAATTACGCCAATACCGATTCTGAAGCTTTAACCCACCTGACTACGACCTCGACGACCACGTCGACCACCTCGAATCATACAAACAACGCCACGAGTGGGGCTCTTACTGCCGCCTCTAACTCAGACGTCGAGCAGACGTCGGAGGCGCTTAACCCCATCGCGAGCATCGGTTACTACGACTCCCAGCCTCCCCCCGCGGCAGCGGAGGTCGCCATGGGGCGGTGCAAGGCGCTCTACGATTACGATGCCAACATGTACGATGAGCTCACCATCAGAACGGGTCAGTAATCGCAGGACACTCCTCGGTATTAGCGCTCTACGATTACGATGCTAACATGTACGATGAGCTCACCATCAGAACGGGTCAGTACTCGCAGGATACTTCTCGGTATTATTGGCTTTGTTGCAGACTAAACTACAGTTGAAATGACCCTTAGAAACTTGAACCAATAAATCCTGCCTCTGAACTATGGTACCACACCAGGACGAGGTATGAAAATTTTATCTTGGTATTTAATCTAGTGTATGATCAAACTCGTTTTGGCTTTATTTTCGAAACTCTCTGCAATTTTTGTGCCCGTTGCTGGTACTCTCGCACATTTCTTCTCGTCTCTGGCTTATTTTTGTGACTTCATTGTGCACTTACCGTTGCACCCTTTCCCACAGGTGACATCATCCAGCTTCACTCGAAACAACCCGACGGTTGGTGGGTGGGGGAGCTGGATGGAAACGTCGGGATATTCCCCGCGACTTATGTAGAAGAAATAGATTGATACAAGCCACGCTCAGAGTGTTACACCTCATCATCATCATCATCATCACCACTACCATCATCACCGCTGACTATTCCTCCAGTGTCAGCACCCTCATCTAGCGTTACGGAAACCTCACCTCCATCATCGTCATGTAAAACTAATTCCAGTTCGAAAACTACTACTACTACTACTTCTCCTCCTCTATCTGTCCCCTCTTCTTCTGCTGCTACTCCTTCAGCAGCGGACCCATCTGTCTTTGATAGCGATAGTTTAGAAAAGGACGTGAGTGGAAAGAGTTGTAGAAGCAGGATTAGAAAAAGATCTGTCAATGACAAGATAAACGATGGCAGCTATGACGTGACCACTGGTCCCGACTCGTTAACGGAAGGCAGCTGCAGCAGCGACAGCAACCTTCCGGACAGCGAGAGCCCTGCCCCTGACAGTCTCAATGACGCTGACAACATCAGCAGATCAAGCCACAGCAGCGATAGTGGCAGTGGTAGCGGAAGTTCCCACGCTGACAGCTTCAAATCTACTCACAGTTCAGGCTACGACAGCTGCAACTCTACCGGTGTCCCTGCACCTCCTCCTCCTCCACCTCTTCCTGTCGCTCAAGTGCATTCAGTCTCAAATTCTTCGTCTTCTTCCAAAGAAACGTTGTCTTCCGTTTTAGAGTCTCTTCCTCTGCAATCTTCTGAAGTCCAGAAACCATTGGATGTCCCTGCTACCGTTGCGCAAGAAAAACGGCAGTCAAAGCGACCTTCAGCTTCTCTAGATTCTTCGTTTGGGGACGAAACTCCCCCTCCTTTGCCTATGTCTCCTCCCCCTGACCTTCCTATTTCTAGTCCCTATCCTCCTTTCTACGTCCCTCCTTCGGGTCTACCTCCTCCTCTCTTCCAGCACGCAAGCAACCTTTCGAATGCAACACCTATGATCAGAAAGTTGACCAAAGCACTTTCAGCTTCGACTCCGCATCTTGACCAGGATATTTCTGATTGTTCCAGCGCCAGCAGTTTTGATGACATAACTACAGCGGATTTTTCTTTAGCGAATCCTTTGTCAACTTCGTCTGCCCTGTCTCATTCTACTCCGAATATGTCTCCTAAGACGAAGAAGCGGAGATCGTCTCTATCTCATTGTCCTTTCGATGCTGTGAACTCCGTAATTGTTGAAGAAAACGAAGACCGCGTTTATTCGTCTAGACCCGACGTAAGTACCAAGGAGAAGTTTGCGGAATCAAAGATCAGCGTAACGGCATCAACTAGTGACCAGAGCATCCGTAAATCAAAGAATAAATCCTCTAAAGATAATTTTTCCAAAATTGGAATGCCTGTGATGCACATATCCTCGCCTACCAATGTTTGTCTTCCGCCATCTGTTGATTTATCCAACCCAATTTATAAACCAATCCGAAGGCAGGTATCTTCTAGTCCATCGGGGTCTTGTTCTCCGTCACCGAATCGCATGTCATTCTCGGATCCTTACATTACAGCAGTCGTTCCAAATCAAGATTCGTCTCCTTTCTCACGTTTTCTACCGCACCTCCCTGACTTTTCTTCGGTTAGAGGAGAAAAAACGCGTAACTTCGTTCGGCGCAGCATCAAATCTCCAGCGTTGTCCACTTTGCGTCAGTCCACTAGGAGTTTGTCATCAGCATTGACGTCTCTGCGGAAGAGCTCTCGATGTTTTAAATCATCTTTGATGTCCACCTTAAATAGAGCCTCAAGCTTGGAAGAACTCGATGTCCCAGAGTCGGCCAGAGCAACAGCCATCAACATCTCATCGCCGTGTGTACCAAAACCAATCGACTCCTTTGCTTACTGCTCGCCGTCTTCCATAGAATCGGCCACATTAAAATCTGTTAAGAGCAAAAAGATGTTTTCCTCCCTGCACAAAAGTGCTCCTAAGAAAGACAGATACAGTATCCAATCCAACTCGCTCTTCTTCCCCAATCCCGTCAGCTCAGCACCAAACCCGAGCAACGACCTCTCTTCTCCAGCAACTTTGATGTCTTTCAAATCTTTCAGAGACTCTTCTGACAGCCTTGCAGATGACTCAGTTGACTCAGGGCTATTGCCCGAGTTGAACTATTCTGTTTCGTCTTTAAACAGCTCATTTGATTCGTTTTCTCGGAGCCAAAGTGCACATGTCAAGCGTCCGGACGAATCTCTCAGAGAGCTGTATGTATTCTCTGACGCCGAAATGAAGAACATCACAAGCAGCATTGGTCGGAGTCTTACCACTCAGCAGCTGCGGTCAAAGATCGATCTGTCACCTTCAGAAATCGCAGCGACGCAAAATTTCAATGTTGAGGATGATCAAATTCTAAATTCTGGTAGAAGTTCAGTTTTTGATGACAAAAGTGACTCTAGAGAGACGTCTCTTGCGCGCAATGTAAAGAAACGTTTCAAAGCCAGAGAACAACGAAAAAAATCAAAGTTACGGTCAGATCAAGTTAACATAGATTCTCCCCAAATTCATGCTGGTAGAAAATTGCTAAAAGGTGAAGCAGATGAACACAAAGAGCTGCAGCTGCACCAATCATGCGCTGAGTTAAATCAGACCAGTGCCACGAAAACGAAGCCAGGCAAGATCCTCCATCGAGCAGCTTCTGTGTCGATGCTGCCGTCACATCTTGAACTTCCTATCAAACTCAAACCGTTGGTTGGTGTTCCTATCGACGAGAGGCAATTCCAGCTACAGCAACAGCTCTTACATTGCCTCAAACAGAGGTTGGACGAGTACAATACCAGAGGTTCCGTCTCACCTGCACCCCCGCCAGCTGTACCAGCAAAACCTAGCAAATCCTCGCAGATAAAAAATAACCATCATGATCACGAGACAGAAAGCGAGGTTGAGGCGCAGGAGCAGCGCAAAATAGAAAAAGAACAGCAAGATTTGGAACTGCAACATAAATGGAAGGAGGAGCAAGATTCCAAAATGGAAAGAGAGTTGGAATTGAAGCAAAAGTTGAAAAAAGAACAGGAGCTGGATCGTGAACGATTAGAATTAAAGCAAAAGATGAAAGAAGAGCAGGAGCTGGAACGTAAACGATTAGAATTAAAGCAAAAATTGAAAGAAGAGCAGGAACATGAACGATTTGAATTAAAGCAAAAGGTAAAAGAAGAGCAGGAGCTGGAACGTGAACGATTAGAATTAAAGCAAGAGTTGAAAGAAGAACAGGAGCTGGAACGTGAACGATTAGAACTAAAGCAAAAGTTGAAAGAAAAGCAGGAGCTGGAACGTGAACGATTAGAATTGAAGCAAAAATTTAAAGAAGAGCAGGAGCAGGAACGTAAACGATTAGAATTAAAGCAAAAGTTAAAAGAAGAGCAGGAGTTGGAACGTAAACGATTAGAATTAAAGCAAAAGTTGAAAGAAGAGCAGGAGCTGCAACGTGAACGATTAGAATCGAAGCGAAAATTAAAACAAGAGCAGGAGGAAGAACGAAAATTGAATCTTAAGCAAAAGTTGAAGCAAGAACAAGAGTTGAAACGAGAACGGGAGTTGGAAGTAAAACAGAAGCTAAAAGAAGAACTTGAGAAAGAGCAAAAGCTGGAATTGCAGCAAAAAAGTAAGAAAAAACAAGTGCTGGAGCGAGAACGGGAGTTGGAATTGAAACAAAAATTGAAATACGAACTGGAGCCAGAACGGGAATTCGAGAAGAAACAAAAATTAAAGCAAGATCTTGAACTGGATCGTGAACTAGAGTTGAGCGAACGGGAGTTGGAATCAAAGCAAAAGTTGAAACAACAGCTTGAGCAAGAGCGGAAGCTGGAATTGGCAAAAAAACTAGAGAAAGAACAAGAGCTGATACGAATGCGAGAACAGGAGCTGGTACGTAAACAAATTCTGGTTAAAGAGCAAGAACTTGAACAAAAAATAAAATCGGAGAAAGAGAAGCTTGAAATGGACCGTAAGTGGAAGCTGGAGCAAAAGCTAGAACGTGAAAAAGCTGCTGAACGAGAGTGTGAATTAGAACGAGCTCGAGAACTTGAAAGGCAGCGAGAGTCAGAGGTTGAACAGGAATTGGAACGTAAGCGAAAAATTCTGCCAGAAGAAAAGTTTAAAAAAGACAGGGAACAACGACGAGAAAAAGAACAGCAAGATAAAGAGTTGGAGCGGAACCTACAATTGAAATTAAAATCAAAGATGGATGAAGAGAAAGAAACGAAATTAAAAGAAAAGTTGGAATTTGAAAGAGAACTGCAACGACAACGAGAACGAGAATTGGAGCTTCACCGCAAATTCGAACGGGAAAGTGAACTAAAAAAGCGGCGTGAAAGGGAACGTCAACTAGAACTGGAAAAAGAACGAGAGATTAAACAGCAAAAAGAAAACGAAAAGCTTCGTGAGCTAAAACGTATTGAAGATGAAGAGAAGAAACGAGAGATGGAGAGACTACAGGAACAGAAGAGCCAAGTGTTCTTCAGGCGACAGCAGGAGGAGCGCCAGAAAGCTCATGAACTTCAGGAGACAACAGACCGTGAACGGAAACAAATGCATTACGAGGAACTGCGAAAAGCTATTGAAGAAGAGCAGAAAAGGCGTGAGAAAGAACAGCAGCGACAACTGCAGCAGATCTGGCAGAGGAAGCAGGACAGAGTGAAGGAGCAACGCCGGAAAATTGAGCAGCTTCTTGAAATTGACCGCCAACTAGAAATGGAGCAGGAAAACGAGCTTGAACTCCAGAAACGTCGCCTGGAGCAACAAGAGAGGGAACTGAACATGCAAGAAGAAGAATTTGAGATTGAACCGCCAGCTGGTTTTACATCTACTGATGCGGACGATAGCGTTCAACCTCCGGCACTTCCACAAAGGTCAAATGGCAAACAATCATCGGGAATGGAATCAACCTCCAAAAATTCAAATACTTCGACTGGTATCAGAACATCGTCTAAAGTCGAAGAACAGATGAAGTCTACCTTGAACTCTGAACAAACCAAACCAGTTCAACAGCTGAAAAAACAGTTGATGTATCACATAGAACAGCATAAACTGCAGCAGAAGCGGATGATGATGAAGAAACAACAAGATGTTGTGACTGAAAAGCGTCAACGAGTCACAGAAACATCTGCGTCTGGCTACAAACCTCCTCTGACCTCGATTTCTCAAAATGATAACGACGATGATGATTCGGCGGTAACCACGAACATCGACGAATTCATTGAAAGTAAACTGCAGGTAGAAAAAGAGGCTGAAGGGGAACCCCCATCACTGATGCTTCTACCTCCACCAGCCAACTTTTGCGATTTGGGTAACCTTACTCCACAGGAAGAAACTTCTAAATCTTCAACAGATGAAACTTCAGGAGTGGAAACTGTCCGAGACGACTCTGAAATGATGGCAAACGACCATGCCATCCTAGCTTCGTCATCTACGCTGAGGAAGAAGAAGAGCAAGAATAAGCGCGTCACCTTCGGTGACAATGACACGGAGATCAATTATTACCCTGAAATATCCGACGATATCGAACGCCGGACTCACCCGGGTTTCAACGCTCTTGCTCTCAAGCGGCCAAAAGGGAAAGGAAAACATGGCGTCATTGCCTACTCCACTCACGTCATGGGACCTACACTTTCTTCCTTCGAGACTGGATCTTTGTCCTTTGGTGAGAAGTTCATAGAGAATATTTTTGACCCTTCTACCCTCATTCCTCCTCCTCCTGCAAGCTGTTATTCCTCATTCTCCTCTTCTGGCTCTTCACCTTTCTCCTCAGCCGAGGGTAGACTCCAAGGTAGCGACGACGAAGATTCCTTGGAGGGTGACTCCACCAGTGCTCGTGCTGAGAGCTTTGCCTAAAAAGTTTGCGTTTCTGAATCACATTTTAATTGTTCTCTATTCCTCTTTTGTTTCATACACCTTTGTACAGATTTATTCTGTTCTTTTTCTTTGTATCCTTATTCCATGCGAGATCATTTTACATTATGTCAGGTGTCTCGGTATCTCAATAATAAATTTTCTCGCTGCCTAACCTATTTTTTTAATTTTGTAGCTTTAAACATGCATTCTTTGGGAATCTACCGTCTTTGTATTCAACTTTATTTTGAACGTTCTTCCGATCCTTATATCTACCAAAGTTTATATCATTTAGGGGCGAGAGAACTGCCAAACTAAAATGAAGCCTGAACCATTTTTCTATCGGTTGCTTTTTTTATTTTTACGGTTTAATTTCTTCCTCTCTAGATTTCGAAAAAAATTTTTTTGACTGTTTTACAAACAATAGTTCAAATAGAAATTAAATGAAGCCTTCTGTTTGTAATTGTTCAGTTACATAATTCTCCCAACGAAATTGTTGGTATGTTCTCTCATATCCTTCTCTATTTTTCATCAAAGAGCAGTTCAATAATTGAATTGAATCAAAGTACCAATTATGCTGTTTTTTTCGTGTTTATTTTTCTTATTTTCATACTGCTTACTGCATTATCAGCCCTATACTGTACATGTTAGTCATTCATCTCGACATTCATTCATCTTCCTCTGATAAGGTCAAATATTTGTTGCATTATCTATTAATCGATGTTTATTCATTCATCCTCAATTAATAAGAGGATGAGTTTATCATGTATTAACTTTTAACAATAAGAATATATTAAACTGTACATATTTATTTAGTTTCATAGTATTGCGCTCTTGGGGTTTTGGAGCCATATATTGTCCTTTCATATTTTCTTGCACGAGTATCTATTTCTTTTTTGTTTATTTGTTTAATCTTCTTGTTAAGATATATATTGAAATGTATATCAATGTACTTCATTCTGTTAGGACGTACCGTTGAAAAATATGAGGTTTTACCAGTGGTCATTTGGAAATTTGTACTTTTTAAATTAACATCATATCCATTGTTGTGATACTCGTCCTTGAAGGGGCGAAATTCATATTACGTTGCACGATGTTGGCAAATTTATCACGCTTTGCTGAGTTGAAATTCTCACTTTTAAGACTTACAGACAAGTTATTTAGCGTCTTGCACTCAATTTTTTCGTTCACAGAAACAAATTTAATGATCCGACAGACCTAAGACTGAACTCTTCAGACATTTTCAATTACGAATTTCTGATGCACGACATTCAACCCACTGCCCTCTGTTGACGAAATGTTGCAAGTGCTTGCTGGAACTACAGACCCGTGAACGTTGACGCCACAATCAGTTTGCTGGAGACAGGAGCTCTCAAGTGCACGAGCTTGTTACGAAAGGGTCGCTCATTGGTAAATTCTATGTTCTCGCACCACTTCTGAGCCTGATTTGTCTCTTTCGTAAGTGTTAGCAAAGACAGGATAACAAGAAGACGGCCACCTAGATAGATAGGCCTTCAATTAACTACAGTTTAATGTAAGGAAAGATCTTTCAGTAACAAAGTGGGACGCTTATATTCCTACCAGTATTAGCATAAGTGTGCGTAGCTGCCATCCCGTTGCAGTGCGACAATCTGCTAATGAGCGAAATTATCTAACTCTTTTTGTCAGCTTCTTCCGTTCACTAGCAGCTTTGCATGCGGCTACGAGACTGTGCCCCAATCTGAGTTGGTTGCTTTGCTTACGGCTACGAGACTGTGCCCCAATCTGAGTTGGCTGCTTTGCATACGACTACGAGACTGTGCCCCAATCTGAGTATGTTGCTTTGCATACGGCTACGAGACTGTGCCCCAATCTGAGTTGGTTGCTTTGCATACTGCTACAAGACTGTGCCCCAGTCTGAGTTGGTTGCTTTGCATACTGCTACAAGACTGTGCCCCAGTCTGAGTTGGTTGCTTTGCATACTGCTACAAGACTGTGCCCCAATCTGAGTTGGTTGCTTTGCATACTGCTACAAGACTGTGCCCCAGTCTGAGTTGGTTGCTTTGCATACTGCTACAAGACTGTGCCCCAGTCTGAGTTGGTTGCTTTGCATACTGCTACAAGACTGTGCCCCAATCTGAGTTGGTTGCTTTGCATACTGCTACAAGACTGTGCCCCAGTCTGAGTTGGTTGCTTTGCATACTGCTACAAGACTGTGCCCCAGTCTGAGTTGGTTGCTTTGCATACTGCTACGAGACTGTGCCCCAATCTGAGTTGGTTGCTTTGCATACTGCTACAAGACTGTGCCCCAATCTGAGTTGGTTGCTTTGCATACTGCTACGAGACTGTGCCCCAATCTGAGTTGGTTGCTTCGCATACTGCTACAAGACTGTGCCCCAATCTGAGTTGGCTGCTTTGCATACTGCTACAAGACTGTGCCCCAATCTGAGTTGGTTGCTTTGCATACTGCTACGAGACTGTGCCCCAGTCTGAGTTGGTTACGCGGGTAAATAAAACATTTTACCGTCTTCTTTATTTAATGGTCTATGCTTTTATTTACCACGAACAAATGTGCATCTATATTGAGAACTCTGGTGCGAAACACGACTCAGAAAATATTCAAGAACTTTCCTTTCCGGTCTTGTTTCTAAAATATTTTTTCTGATGACTCCAGTTATTCCATCATCGTTAATGGATCAGTACAATTCTAATGTTTCCTCTTTTCTGTAGTTCTTCACTTCATCTATGAATATTCTTTTATTTTCATTTCTTAGGACTGGAATTAGTGACGTGTTTTTGGTTCATTTATTTTTAATTGACGATTCATTCATTTATTTTTCATTTCATTTGAAGTTTCATGTAACGCTCTGAACTGGCGTGGGTGACTATAATTGGTAAGTCAACGTGTCACAACGTGTCACATTATCAATAAGAATGTTTTTCAACGAACTTGACGGACGGAATGGCTTGTGGGTTATCTAGCTTCTGTGTGAGCGTCTGAATAACTTCAACAACATATTTTCATTCGTATTTGTGCATTTTTCCATTAGTTGATTTCGATTAGTTACAAATGAATTGAACAATACTCCATCAGGCAGGTCTAATCACCTACAAACGGTATCATGTGTGCTCTTGAGTAGTATTGCTAGTACCTCACTTTGCATTGTATCGTTTCTTGTATAAATACTACGACTGCATCCAAATGGATGTCAGTAATACTTCTGCAAAGAGCTTAAATAATCTACAAGCCATCCCATTAATGATTTTGACGCATACTTCCTGGAAAATATCGACGAAAATATCGAAGCGGTTTTTTGTACACTTACCGCTTTGTTGGGGCCAAGAGTGATAGGCAATGAAAAGCATCGCTCGCAGCTGGTCTTCCTTGAACTTGTCAGTACAGAACGATGCAAAGAAAGAGGCGTGCCCTACAATCGTTCCAATCATAGTGTGAAACTGATGAACGTCTCTGAAGCTAAGGTGCCTTGTGCTCATCAAAGCTGTTCAGCGCCATAGAAAGTAGCATCATTTGATGTTCATGTTAATAGTGTTCGTCATAGTAATGACCCTCTTTTTGATGTCAATATTTCTAATGTCAACTATTGATTGACGGCAAACTTTTTGGTGTCTATCCTTTTGGCGTCCATCAGTTTTGGGGGGCGATCTTGTTGCAGAATATTTTTAGTGTCCATCAGTAACGCCCGGGACGAGATGACCCCTTTGGCGAACAACACATTCATGGCTTGTGGTGTCTCGTGTGACCCGAGGCAGTGACGGCATGTCCTGTAGGTCGAGGAGGCACCAGGCATGGGCCAAATGCAGTGTTGGGTATCAAGATACTTTTTAAATTACTGTGTCCAAGTTCATCTCCTGAAAATGGGATGATATATTGAAAATGTATTTAGATACAGAATCATTTCCAATACTGGTCCTACGCCCCTCCCCGTCCCCTCTTGATGAGCTGTTGTCAATGATGGGACACAGCGTTGACTGTGTCAACTCTACGGGGTCTGTATATATGTATGTTGTATGATCCAGTGTGTAGCGTGATTTAAAGGGTACACCTTAAGTTAATATTGTATGTTATGTGAAACAATCAAGTGCCTTTTGTAACTATTAGACGGTGTGTATTCATAAGAAACCTTACTAGACCAGACATTAATCATTTATCTAATGATGACGTACGCCATCTCGGATTCGTATAGAAATGCTTTAAACATAAACACAAAATTTATATCTTATAAGTTATATATTTTTCATGATTACAAGAATGCACATATTTTTCCCTCTTTCTGTTTTCCACATTACTATTTCATTCGTTGAGCAATACAGGCAGGGTACAGACCAATTCAGACCTAATATTTTGGATAGACTTGGGTGAACGCAACATTATTGAATCAGACTTTCGTTCGTATTGTACATAAATATTAATCTGTGTCCTTCTAGTTTCTTTTCTGAATAATGTAATATTGCAAATAATAATGTGTGCAATAAATGTAATCGAATTCGAAAATGATCTGACAGGTAAATAAACTGAACACTAGAAGTCCATCCACATTTTCCTTGTAAGTTGGAAATCTGTCGATTATGTTTGTAATCAAATTATTGTCTATGCTACCGTGAGCTTCATTTGTGTCGTTACTGTTGTAGTTGAATAAATTTTATTACTCTTTATGTTCTATATCAGTTTAAGAACTTTATTATCTAACTCAGAGAAATATTGTTTGACTTAATTCATTTAAATACTATAAATCTTGTTTTTTATTTATGTAAGCACTGACTTGAGTTGTATTTAGGTAGCTACGAGAACAAGTGTGTTATTACGTAATTGTGATTCGTTACACATTTGAAGGAGTCTTCGATATATATTCACAGGGTATATTTGATGTCAACGTCTAGTTGCCAAAATATTAAATTTTATCCTAACTTTTGAAGCATCACTTTTTTTGGTTTATTTTTAAATCAAACAGGTTCATGTTTGTGTCTCACACATACTGGGCGTTATTGTTCACAGTCCTTCCTTTTATTAAAATTTAAAATGCTGCTTTCCTCAAGTCTTTTCAGATTGTGTGTACTAAAGAAGGATACAAGCAACCCTTCATTCCCTGATTAGCGAAAACGTTTAGGCAACGCAATAATGAAAATGAAAACATCCTAATGTTTCCGGTACGTGTCAAGTAACGAACGGGACTCGTAGCGAATCCTAAAACATTACTCAAGTTATTAATTTAATTATTTTCCACCCCAGACACGTGGGGGAGAGTTTTATGCAGGCTTGTACAGAACAAAGCAAGATGAAGCCTTTTCGATATTATTTGCAGGCGAAGGACTGCTCGGAGAATGTGTGTTTGATGTTGTATTAAATACTGATGAGTAAGTCAATGAGTCTCCTTTTCCTTACTGGCGATTTCTACCATTGAATCAACTAACGAAGTCTGGTTTGCTAACTGAAACCCATAGTCCCTAAAACGAATAGCGGATAATCCTGGCTACCTGCGGAAATCGCATTTGTTCCCGTGCCAATTTTTCACGGAGAACTCTCTAGACAGCACAGGTCGGTCCCTGCTTGTGCTGAGACTTTCAACCTCTGCACGTTTGCTTGCCTGTTATTTGGTCGTGTAAATATAACTTTAAAATCGGTTAAGCCTGTCATGAAGTCATCAAGAGAGACGTGCACCAGGAGTCCAATGAGGGGAGAGAAAAACCCTAATTCTATAGGGGCCAGCATCCACTCCGGAGCGACGTGGACGAGGATCCCAACATCACAGAACGTTATTCTAGAGGGGCCAGCATCCCCTCCGGAGTGACGTAGACCAGGATCCCAACAGCACAGAACGTTATTCCAGAGGGGCCAGCATCCCCTTCGGAGTGACGTAGACCAGGATCCCAACAGCACCGAACGTTATTCTAGAGGGGCCAGCATCCCCTCCGGAGTGACGTAGATCAGGATCCCAACAGCACAGAACGTTATTCCAGAGGGGCCAGCATCCCCTCCGGAGTGACGTAGACCAGGATCCCAACAGCACAGAACGTTATTCTAGAGGGGCCAGCATCCCCTCTGGAGTGACGTAGACCAGGATCCCAACAGCACAGAACGTTTTACTGATACAGATACAGACACTAGGCCGCATCCCCCAGAAAGGGGGGTGGCCGATGGCAAGGCGCACCTCACACCCTCATACGCTCACACTCACACAACTTAGCCTTTTTGTGCTAAAGGGTCCGGCCGGTACCCCCTCAACATACACTCTGGGTCACGAGTGCAGTCCGAGGATCCGTCGTCAGCAGCAGGGCCCGAGAGTTCTCACTGGTTTACCCCC
>SDVV010013562.1:0-15068 GCA_016164225.1 Gammarus roeselii | reverse complement strand
TGAGCCATATCATTGTATAAGTGGTTTGGTTTAAGGTATTGGTGGGCAGCATGTAGTCCAAGTACAGAGTAGGCTTCTACGCAATACACTAGTTTCATTGAGTAATTTTTATTTATAGAATCAGATAAATTGTTTATAAATAGAACTAATCTGAAAATATCGTCTTTTCCAGACGGATCTTGTGGATTTTATGCCGGTCGTTACTAGGAATGTCCGTAGCTCTAATGGCGACCGTAATTCACCGGACATAGCGACATATCCCGGACCAAGCAACCCGAACAATGTGGCAAGTCCAGCAAGTTCACAGCCTGTGCGGACGGGGGGCAAGATGATGTGGCAGATTGAGACTCGCTTGCAAGAGAGCGACACTTTACATCCTCTGTGCAAGACCACATGTGACAGTCGGTGGCTTGCTTACTATCTAAAGCAAATGGACGCCAAAATCAACTTCCTGAAGGATGAAGGATCTCAACAATCTAACGAGAGCATCAGCACTCTACTGCCAGCTCGATCTGCGCTCGTAGGAATGCTAAATGTCAGTAGACTATACGACACCGTTGGCTCGTCTGACACCATTTGCAACACAAAATGTAAGCCTCTCCTACACCATGCTAGTTCATCGGCTCGAGGTGACCAGGCTGTGGTGGAGCTACCACCAGAGGTCATGATAGGAAGCAAGGAGGATAGTGGAACTCAGGAGTTGGCAGGGAAACGTATCACCCCCTCTCACAAGCCGGGCGGACAATAAAGCAGACTTCCATTACATACCAATCTCAGTGTCGGAGCAGAGGCTCGCATGTGTCCGATGCTTCCTGACCCGTCACCGGTGATGAAATAGTAATATACAGTTCCTTAAACGCATTTTAGGAAAAACACATAATAAGAAATGTTTACAGTATAGTTCAAGGTTGAACAACTGCCAGGAAAGCATGGGTATGAATTTGTATCTTCATTAGAGAAGGGATAAGTTGCAAGACAAAAATTAGTGGCTTGCAGTCCCATCAGAGACTGACCTGGAATCGACGGTCGCCCCATGGCTCTGCCATCATTTGCCTTACAACGGACCAACCCGCAGAGTGCTGTGCACATCAAGGAGAACCAAAGCCCTCTCCAGAGTGTGGCTGACTGACATGAACCAGCGTTGCGCCGGCACTACCACAGCCACAATTGTAGAGTGCACATAACAGTTAATGTCAACATTCTGATTTTAGCGGTAAAGTTCGCCGCGAAACAGTTAGAGAGAGATAATTTTGTTTAATGCTCATAGCCGGAAACCGTGATTAGAGTCAGAATTTCAGAAAAATAAGCAGATAACTATTCACTTACCATGGATTAATGTAAATTGGAATGAATGTAACTATCTTTGTATTCATTTACCCTTGGCTTTTTAGGGAAGGATACTTTGTATATCTTGACTACCGCGCATCATATTGCAAACTTAGAAAAATCGGGTAATAGGGTCCTTCTCATCAGTAATAACATTGGGTGTTTACAGCGGTATAACTTCTCATCAGTAATAACATTGGGTGTTTACAGCGGTATAACTTCTCATCAGTAATAACACTGGGTGTTTACAGCGGTATAACTTCTCATCAGTAACAACACTGGGTGTTCACAGCGGTATAACTTCTCATCAGTAATAACACTGGGTGTTCACAGCGGTATAACTTCTCATCAGTAATAACATTGGGTGTTCACAGCGGCAGAACTTCTCATCAGTAATAACATTGGGTAATCATAGCGGTATGACTTCTCATCAGTAATAACATTGGGTGTTCACAACGAATAACTTCACATCAGTAATAACATTAGGTGTTCACAGTGGTATAACTTCTCATCAATAATAACATTGGGTGTTCACAGGGTATAACCTCTCATCAGTTATACCATTGGGTGTTCAGAGCGATATAACTTCTCATCAGTAATAACATTGGGTGTTTACAGCGGTATAACTTCTCATCAGTAATAACATTGGGTGTTTACAGCGGTATAACTTCTCATCAGAAATAACATTGGGTGTGCACAGCTATATAACTTCTCATCAGTAATAACATTGGGTGTTCACAGCGGTATAACTTCTCATCAGTACTAACATTGGGTGTTCACAACGAATAACTTCACATCAGTAATAACATTGGGTGTCCACAGCGGTGTAACTTCTCATCAGTAATAACATTGGGTGTTCACAGCGGTATAACTTCTCATCGGTAGTAACATTGGGCGTTCACAGCGGTGTAACATGTCATCAAAAATATCATTGAGTGTTCAGAGCCGTCGGGTGTTTACAGCAGTATAACTTCTCATCAGTAATAACATTGGGTATTCGCAGCGGTATAACTTATCATCAAAGATAACATTCCGTGTTCGCAGCGGTATAACTCCTCATCAGTAATAACATTTAGTGTTCACAGCGGTATAACTGTTTATCACTAATAACATTGGGTGTTCACAGCGGTATAATTTCTCATCAGTAATAACATTGGGTGTTCACAGTGGTATAACTTCTCATCAGTAATAAAATTTAGTGTTCACAGCGGTATAACTTCTCATCAGTAATACCATTGTGTGTTCACAGCGGTGTAATTTGTCATCGGTCATAACATTGGGTGTTCACAGCGGTATACCTTCTCATCAGAATTAACATTAGGTGTTCACAGCGGTATAACTTCTCATCAGTAATAACATTGGGTGTTCACAGCGGTACAACTTCTCATCAAAAATATCATTGAGTGTTCAGAGCCGTATAACTTCTCATAAGTAATAACATTAGGTGTTTACAGCGGTATATTTTCTCATCAGTAATAACATTGGGTATTCGCAGCGGTATAACTTCTCATCAGTAATAACATTGGGTGTTCTTGTCGGTATAACTTCTCATCAGTAAGAACATTGGGTGTTCACAGCGGTATAACTTCTCACCAGTAATAACATTAGGTGTTCACAGCGGTATAACTTGTCATCAGTAATAACATTGGGCGTTTGCAGCGGTATAACTTCTCATCAGTAAAAAAATGGGTTTCCGCAGCGGTGTAACTTCTCATCAGTATTAGCATTAAGTGTTCAGAGCAGTATAACTTTTCATCAGTAATAACATTGGGTGTTAACAGCGGTAAACCTTCTCATCAGTAATATCATTGGGTGTTAACAGTGGTATAACTTCTCATCAGTAATAAAATTGGGTGTTCACAGCGGTATAACTTCTCACCAGGAATAACATTCGGTGTTCAGAGCGGTAAAACTTCTCATCAGTAATAACATTGGGTGTTCACAGCGGTATTACTTCTCATCAGTAATAAGGTTGGGTGTTCACAGCGGGATAACTTCTCATCAGAAATTTTATTGTGTGTTCGCAGCGGTATAACTTCTTATCAGTAATAACATTAGGTGTTCAAAGTGGTATAACTTCTCATCAGTAATAACATTAGGTGTTCACAGCGAAAAAACTTCTCTTCAATAATAACATTGGGTGGTCACAGCGGTTTAAATTCTATTCTGTGATAATATTAAGTGTTCGAAGCGGCATAACTTCTCATCAGTAATAACATTGAGTGTTCAGAGCGGTATAACTTCTCATCAGTAATACCATTGGGTGATCACAGCGGTGTAATTTATCATCAGAAATAACATTGGGTGTTCACAGCGGTATAACTTGTCATCAATAATAACATTGGTTGTTCACAGCGGTATAACTTCTCATCAGTAATAACATTGGGTGTTCACAGCGGTATAACTTCTCAACAGTAATAACATTGGGTGTTCACAGCGGTATAACTTCTCACCAGTAATAACATTGGGTGTTCAGAGCGGTATAACTTCTCATCAGTAATAACATTGGGTGTTCACAGCGGCAAAACTTCTCATCAATAATAACATAAGGTGTTCACAGCGGTATAACTTCTCATCAATAGTAACATTGAGTGTTCAAATCGGTATAAATTCTCATCTGTAATAGCATTAAATGTTCGCAGCGGTATAACTTCTCATCATTAGTAACATTGGGTGTTCACAGCGGTATAACTTCTCATCAGTGATAACATTGGGTGTTCACAGCGGTGTAACTTGCCATCAGTAATGACATTGGGAGTTCACAGCGGCATAAGTTCTCATCAGTAATACCATTGGGTGTTCACAGCGGTATAATTTCTCATCAGTAATAACATTGGGTGTTCACAGCGGTAAAACTTCTCATCAGTTATAACATTGGGTGTTCACAGTGGTACAACTTCTCATCAGTAATAAAATTGGGTGTTCACAGCGGTATAACTTCTTATCAGTAATAACATTCGGTGTTCAGAGCGGTATAATTTCTTATCAGTAATAACATTCGGTGTTTGCAGCGGTAAAACTTCTCATCAGAAATTACATTGTGTTTTTGCAGTGGTAAACTTCTTATCAGTAATAACATTGGGTGTTCACAGCGGTATAACTTCTCATCAGAACCAACATTGGGTGTTCACAGCGGTATAACTTGTCATCAGAAATAACATTGGTTGTTCAGTGCGGTATAACTTCTCAACAGTAATAACATTGGGTGTTCACAGCAGTATAACTCCTCATCAGAAATAACATTGGGTGTTCAAAGCGGGATAACTTCTTAACAGTTATAACATTGGGTGTTCACAGCGAAATAACTTCTCATCAGTAATAACATTGGGTGTTCAGAGTGGTGTACCTTGTCATCAGTAATATCATTGGGTGTTCAGAGCGGTATAACATCTCATCAGTAATAACAATGGGTGTTCACAGCGGCATAACTTCTAATCAGTAATAACATTGGGTGTTCACATCGGTATAACTTCTTATCAGAACCAACATTGGGTGTTCACAGCGTTAAAACTTGTCATCAGAAATAACATTGATTGTTCAGTGCGGTATAACTTCTCATCAGTAATAACATTGGGTGTTCACAGCAGTATGACTCCTCATCAGTAATAACATTGGGTGTTCAAAGCGGTATAACTTCTCAACAGTAATAACATTGGGTGTTTACAGCGAAATAACTTCTCATCAGTAATAACATTGGGTGTTCACAGCGGTGTACGTCGTCATCAGTAATATCATTGGGTGTTCAGAGCGGTATAACTTTTCATCAGTAATAACATTGGGTGTTCTTGTCGGTATAACTTCTCATAAGTTAAAACATTGGGTGTTCACAGCGGTATAACTTCTCTCATCCGAGATAACATTTGGTGTTCGCAGCGGTATAACTCCTCATCAGTAATAACATTGGGTGTTCACAGCGGTATAACTTGTCATCAGTAATAACATTAGGTGTTCGCAGCGGTATAAAAGCTCATCAGTATTAACATTGGGTGTTCACAGCGGTATAACTTATCATCTGTACTAACATTGGTGTTCACATCGGTTTAACTTCTCATCAGTAATAACATTGGGTGTTCGCAGCGGAATAACTTCCCATCATTAGTAACATTGGGTGTTCACAGCGGTATAACTTCTCATCAGTGATAACATTGGGTGTTCACAGCGGTGTGACTTGTCACCAGTAATGACATTGGGTGTTCACAGCAGCATAAGTTCTCATCAGTAATACCATTGGGTGTTCACAGCGGTATAATTTCTCATCAGTAATAACATTGGGTGTTCACAGCGGTAAAACTTCTCATCAGTAATAACATTGGGTGTTCACAGCGGTATAACTTCTCATCAGTAATAACATTGGGTGTTCACAGCGGTATAACTTCTTATCAGTGATAACATTCGGTGTTAACAGCGGTATAACTTCTCATCAGTAACAACATTGGGTGTTCACAGCGGTATAACTTCTCATCAGTAATAACATTGCGTGTTCACTGCGGTATAACTTCTTATCAGTAATAGCATTCGGTGTTCACAGCGGTATACCTTCTCATCAGTAATAACATTGAGTGTTCACAGCGGTATAACTTCTCATTAGAAATAAAATTATGTTTTCACAGCTGTATAACTTCTCATAAGTAATAACATTGTGTGTTCACAGCAGTATAAATTCTCAGCTGTTATAACATTAAGTCTTCGCAGTGGCATAACTTCTCATCATAAATAACATTGTGTGTTCACAGTGGTATAACTTCTCATCAGTAATAACATTGGGTGTTCACAGCGGTATAACTTCTCATCAGTAATAACATTGGGTGTTCACAGCGGCATAACTTCCCATCATTTGTAACATTGGGTGTTCACAGCGGTATAACTTCTCATCAGTGATAAAATTGGGTGTTCACAGCGGTGTAACTTGCCATCAGTAATGACATTGGGTGTTCACAGCGGCATAAGTTCTCATCAGTAATACCATTAGGTGTTCACAGCGGTATAATTTCTCATCAGTAATAACATTGGGTGTTCACAGCGGTATAACTTCTCATCAGTAATAACATTGGGTGTTCACAGCGTTATAACTTCTTATCAGTGATAACATTCGGTGTTAACAGCGGTATAACTTCTCATCAGTAACAACATTGGGTGTTCACAGCGGTATAACTTCTCATCAGTAATAACATTGCGTGTTCACTGCGGTATAACTTCTTATCAGTAATAACATTCGGTGTTCACAGCGGTATACCTTCTCATCAGTAATAAAATTGGGTGTTCACAGCGGTATAACTTCTCATTAGAAATAACATTATGTTTTCACAGCTGTATAACTTCTCATCAGTAAAAACATTGTGTGTTCACATAAGTATAAATTCTCAGCCGTAATAACATTAAGTCTTCGCAGTGGCGCAACTTCTCATCATAAATAACATTGGGTGTTCACAGCGGTATAACTTCTCTTCAGTTATAACATTGGGTGTTCACATAGGTATACTTCTCATCAGTAATAACATTGGGTGTTCACAGCGGTATAACTTCTCATCATTAATAACACTGGGTGTTCATAGCCGTATAACTTCTCAACAGAAATAACATTGGGTGTTCACAGCGGTAGAACTTGTCATCAGTAATAACATTGGGTGTTCAGAGCGGTATAATTTCTCAACAAAAATAACATTGGGTGTTCTCAGCGGTAGATTTTGTCATCAGTAATAACATTGGGTGTTCACAGCGGTATACCTGCTCATCAGTCATAACATTGGGTGTTTGCAGCGATATAACTTCTCATCAGAAATAACATTGGGTGTGCACAGCTATATAACTTCTCAACAGTTATAACATTGGGTGTTCACAGCGAAATAACTTCTCATCAGTAATAACATTGGGTGTTCAGAGTGGTGTACCTTGTCATCAGTAATATCATTGGGTGTTCAGAGCGGTATAACATCTCACCAGTAATAACAATGGGTGTTCACAGCGGCATAACTTCTAATCAGTAATAACATTGGGTGTTCACATAGGTATAACTTCTCATCAGAACCAACATTGGGTGTTCACAGCGTTATAACTTGTCATCAAAAATAACATTGATTGTTCAGTGCGGTATAACTTCTCATCAGTAATAACATTGGGTGTTCACAGCAGTATAACTCCTCATCATTAATAACATTGGGTGTTCAAAGCGGTATAACTTCTCAACAGTGATAACATTGGGTGTTTACAGCGAAATAACTTCTCATCAGTAATAACATTGGGTGTTCACAGCGGTGTACCTCGTCATCAGTAATATCATTGGGTGTTCAGAGCGGTATAACTCTTCATCAGTAATAACATTGGGTGTTCTTGTCGGTATAACTTCTCATAAGTTAAAACATTGGGTGTTCACAGCGGTATAACTTCTCTCATCCGAAATAACATTTGGTGTTCGCAGCGGTATAACTCCTCATCAGTAATAACATTGGGGGTTCACAGCGGTATAACTTGTCATCAGTAATATCATTAGGTGTTCGCAGCGGTATAAATTCTCATCAGTATACATTGGGTGTTCACAGCGGTATAACTTATCATCAGTAATAACATTGGTGTTCACATCGGTTTAACTTCTCATCAGTAATAACATTGGGTGTTCACAGCGGCATAACTTCCCATCATTAGTAACATTGGGTGTTCACAGCGGTATAACTTCTCATCAGTGATAACATTGGGTGTTCACAGCGGTAAAACTTCTCATCAGTAATAACATTGGGTGTTCACAGCGGTATAACTTCTTATCAGTAATAACATTGGGTGTTCACAGCGGTATAAATTCTTATCAGTGATAACATTCGGTGTTAACAGCGGTATAACTTCTCATCAGTTACAACATTGGGTGTTCACAGCGGTATAACTTCTCATCAGTAATAACATTGGGTGTTCACAGCGGTAAAACTTCTCATCAGTAATAACATTGGGTGTTCACAGTGGTATAACTTCTCATCAGTAATAACATTGGGTGTTCACAGCGGTATAACTTCTTATCAGTGATAACATTCGGTCACTGCGGTATAACTTCTTATCAGTAATAGCATTCGGTGTTCACAGCGGTATACCTTCTCATCAGTAATAAGATTGGGTGTACACAGCGGTATAACTTCTCATTAGAAAAAAAATTATGTTTTCACAGCTGTATAACTTCAAATCAGTAATAACATTGTGTGTTCACAGCAGTATAAATTCTCAGCTGTAATAACATTAAGTCTTCGCAGTGGCATAACTTCTCATCATAAATAACATTGGGTGTTAACAGCGGTATAACTTCTCATCAGTAACAACATTGGGTGTTCACAGCGGTATAACTTCTCATCAGTAATAACATTGCGCGTTCACTGCGGTATAACTTCTTATCAGTAATAACATTCGGTGTTCACAGCGGTATACCTTCTCATCAGTAATAACATTGGGTGTTCACAGCGGTATAACTTCTCATTAGAAATAACATTATGTTTTCACAGCTGTATAACTTCTCATCAGTAATAACATTGTGTGTTCACAGCAGTGTAAATTCTCAGCCGTAATAACATTAAGTCTTTGCAGTGGCATAACTTCTCATCATAAATAACATTGGGTGTTCACAGCGGTATAACTTCTCATCAGTAATAACATTGGGTGTTCGCATAGGTATACCTTCTCATCAGTAATAACATTGGGTGTTTGCAGCGGTATAATTTCTCATCGGTACTTACATTGAGTGTTCACCGCGGTATAACGTCTCATCAGTAATCACATTGGGTGTTCACAGCAGTATAACTTCTCATCAGCAATAACATTGGGCGTTCACAGAGGTGTAACTTGTCATCAGTAGTATCATTGAGCGTTCAGAGCTGTATAACTTCTCATAAGTAATAACATTGGGTGTTTACAGCGGTATAACTTCTCATCGGTAATAACATTGGGTTTCTGCAGCGGTATAACTTCTCAGCAGTATTAACATTGGGTGTTCACATCGGTTTAACTTCTCATCAATTATACCATTGGGTGTTCGCAGCGGTATAACTTCTCATCAGTAATAACATTGGGTGTTCTTGTCGGTATAACTTCAAATCAGTAAAAAAAAATGGGTGTTCACAGCGGTATAACTTCTCATGAGTGATAATTTTTGGTGTTCGCAGCGGTATAAATCCTCATCAGTAATAACATTGGGTGTTCACAGTGGTATAACTTGTCATCAGTATTAACATTGAGTGTTCGCAGCGGGATAACTTCTCATCAGTATTAACATTGGGTGTTCACAGCGGTATAACTTCTCACCAGTAATAACATCGGGTGTTCACATCGGTATACCTTCTCATCAGTAATAACATTGGGTGGTCACAGCGGTATAACTTCTCATCAGTAATAACATTGGGTGTTCACAGCGCTGAAACTTATAATCAGTAATATCATTGGGTGTTCAGAGCGGTATAACTTCTCATCAGTATTAACATTGGGTGTTCGCAGCGGTATAACTCCTCATCAGTAATGACATTGAGTGTGCACAGCTGTAAGTTTTGTCATCAGTAAGAACATTGGGTGTTCACAGCGGTATAACTTCTTATCAGTAATAACATTCGGTGTTCACAGCGGTATAACTTCTCATCAGTAATAACATTGGGTGTTCACAGCGGTATATTTTCTCATCAGAAATAACATTGGGTGTTCGTAGCGGTATATAACTCATCAGTAATAAGATTGGGTGTTCATAGCGGTATAACTTCTCATCAGTAATAAAATTGAGTGTTCACAGCGGTATAACTTCTCATCAGAAATAACATTGGGTGTTCACAGCGGTTTAACTTGTCATCAGTAATAACATTGGGTGTTCAGTGCGGTATAACTTCTCATCAGTAATAAAATTGGGTGTTCACAGCGGTATAACTTATCAGTAATAACATTCGGTGTTCAGAGCGGTAAAACTTCTCATCAGTAATGACATTAGGTATTCACAGCGGTATAACTACTCATCAGTAGTTAGGTTGGGTGTTCACAGCGGGATAACTTCTCATCAGAAATTACATTGTGTGTTCGCAGCGGTATAACTTCTTAATAAAAATAACATTGGGTGTTCAAAGCAGTATAACTTCTCATCAGTAATAACATTCGGTGTTCACTGCGAAATAACTTCTCATCAGTAATAACATTGGGTGTTCACAGCGGCATAACTTCTCCTCTGTAATACCATTGGGTGTTCACAGCGGTGTAATTTGTCATCAGTCATAACATTGGGTGTTCACAGCGGTATACCTTCTCATCAGTAGTAACATTAGGTGTTCACAGAGGTATAACTTCTCATCAGTAATAACATTAAGTGTTCACAGCGGTATAACTTCTAATCAAAAATATCATTGAGTGTTCAGAGCCGTATAACTTCTCATAAGTAATAACATTAGGGGTTTACAGCGGTATAATTTCTCATCAGTAATAACATTGGGTATTCGCAGCGGTATAACTTCTCATCAATAATAACATTGGGTGTTCCTGTCGGTATAACTTCTCATCAGTAATAACATTGGGTGTTCACAGCGGGATGACTTCTCACCAGTGATAATATTCCGTGTTCGTAGCGGTAAAACTCCTCATCAGTAATAACATTAGGTGTTCACAGCGGTATTACTTATCATCAGTAATAACATTGTGCGTTTGCAGCGGTATAACTTCTTATCAGTAAGAAAAAGGATTTGCGCAGCGGTGTAACTTCTCATCAGGATTAACATTAAGGGTTCACAGCAGTATAACTTTTCATCAGTAATAACTTTGGGTGTTCACAGCGGTATAACTTCTCATCAGTAATAACATCCGGTGTTCACAGCGGTAAAATTTCTCGTCAGTAATAACATTGGGTCTTCACAGCGGTATTACTTCTCATCAGTAATACGGTTGGGTGTTCACAGCGGGATAACTTCTCATCAGAAATTACATTGTGTGTTCGCAGCGGTATAACTTCTCATCTGTAATAACATTGGGTGTTCACAGCGGTATAACTTCTCATCAGTAATAAGGTTGGGTGTTCACAGCGGGATAACTTCTCGTCAGAAATTACATTGTGTGTTCGCAGCGGTATAACTTCTTATCAGTAATAACATTGGGTGTTCCAAGCGGTATAAATTCTCATCAGTAATAACATTAGGTGTTCACAGCGAAAAAAAATCTCATAAATAATAACATTGGGTGGTCACAGCGGCATAAATTCTCATCTGTAATAACATTAAGTGTTCGCAGCGGCATAACTTCTCATCAGTAATAACATTTGGTCGTCACAGCGGTATAACTTTTCATCAGTAATACCATTAGGTGATCAGAGCGGTGTAATTTGTCATCAGTAATAACATTAGGTGCTCGCAGCGGTATAACTTCTTATTAGTAATAACATTGGGTGTTCACAACGGCCTAACTTCTCATCAGTAATAACGTTTGGTGTTCGCAGCGATTTAACTTCTCATCAGTAATAACATTGGAAGTTCACAGCGGTATAATTTCTCATCAGAAATAACATTGGGTGTTCACAGCGGTATAACTTGTCATCAATAAAAACATTGGGTGTTCAGAGCGGTATAACTTCTCTTCAGTAATAACATTGGGTGCTCACAGCGGTGTAACTTGTCATCAGTAATAACATTGGGTGTTCACAGCGGCATAACTTCTCATCAGTAATAACATTGGGTGTTCACAGCGGTATAATTTCTCATCAGTAATAACATTGGGTGTTCACATCGGTAAAACTTCTCATAATTACCAACATTGGGTGTTCACAGCGGTATAACTTCTCATCAGTAATAACATTTGGTGTTCACAGAGGCATAACTTCTCATCTGTAATAACATTGGGTGTTCACAACGGTATAACTTTCCATCAGAACTACTTGGGTGTTCACAGCGGTATAACTTGTCATCAGTAATAACATTTTGTGTTCTTAGCGGTATAACTTCTCTTCAGAAATAACATTGGGTGTTCACAGCGGTTCAACTTGTCATCAGAAATAACATTGGGTGTTCACAGCGGTATAACTCCTCATCAGTAATAACATTGGGTGTTCACAGCGGTATAACTCCTCATCAGTAATGACATTGGTTTTTCAGTTCGGTATAACTTCTCATCAGTTATAACATTGGGTGTTCACAGCGGTATAACTTCTCATCAGAAATAACATTGGGTGTTCACAGCGGTATAACTTGTCATCAGTAATAACATTGGGTATTCAGTGCGGTATAACTTCTCATCAGTAATAACATTGGGTGTTCACAGAGGTATAACTTCTCATCAGTAATAACATTGGGTGTTCACAGCGGTATAACTCCTCATCAGTAATAACATTGGGTGTTCAAAGTGGTACAACTTCTCAACAGTAATAATAATGGGTGTTCACAGCGAAATTACTACTCATCAGTATTAACATTGGGTGTTCACAGTGGTATAAATTCTCATCAGTAATAACATTGGGTATTCACAGCGGTATAACTTATCATCAGTAATAACATTGGGTGTTCGCAGCGGTATAACTTCTCATCAGAAATAACATTGGGTGTTCACAGCGGTTTAACTTGTCATCAGTAATAACATTGGGTGTTCACAGCGGCTTAACTTCTCATCAGTAATAACATTGGGTGTTCACAGCGGTATAATTTCTCATCAGAAATAACATTGGGTGTTCACAGCGGTATAACTTGTCATCAGTAATAACATTGGGTGTTCAGTGCGGTATAACTTCTCATCAGAATAACATTGGGTGTTCACAGCGGAATAACTCCTCATCAGTAATAACATTGGGTGTTCAAAGCGGTATAACTTCTCAACAGTAATACCATTGGGTGTTCACAGCGAAATAACTTCTCATCAGTAATAACATTGGGTGTTCTCTGTTGTATAACTTCTCATCAGTAATAACATTGGGTGTTCAAAGCGGTATATGTTCTCATCAGTAGTAACATTGGGTGTTCACAGCGGTATAACTTCTCATCAGAAATAACATTATTTGTTCACAGCGGTATAAGTTCTCATCAGTAATAACATTGGGTGTTCACAGCGGTACAACTTCTCATCAGTAATAACATTGGGTGTTCGCAGCGGTATAACTTCTCATCAGAAATAACATTGGGTGTTCACAGCGGTTTAACTTGTCATCAGTAATAACATTGGGTGTTCACAGCGGCTCAACTTCTCATCAGTAATAACATTGGGTGTTCACAGCGGTATAACTTCTCATCAGTAATAACATTTGGTGTTCACAGCGGTATAACTTCTCATCAGTAATAACATTGGAAGTTCACAGCGGTATAACTTCTCATCAGTAATAACATTGGGTGTTCACAACGGTATAACTTTCCATCAGAACTACTTGGGTGTTCACAGCGGTATAACTTGTCATCAGTAATAACATTGGGTGTTCACAGCGGTATAACTTCTCATCAGAAATAACATTGGGTGTTCACAGCGGTTCAACTTTTCATCAGTAATAACATTGGGTGTTCACAGCGGTATAACTCCTCATCAGTAATAACATTGGGTGTTCAAAATGGTATAACTTCTCATCAGTAATAACATTGGGTGTTCACAGCGGTATAACTCCTCATCAGTAATAACATTGGTTTTTCAGTGCGGTATAACTTCTCATCAGTTATAACATTGGGTGTTCACAGCGGTATAACTTCTCATCAGAAATAACATTGGGTGTTCACAGCGGTATAACTTGTCATCAGTAATAACATTGGGTATTCAGTGCGGTATAACTTCTCATCAGTAATAACATTGGGTGTTCACAGAGGTATAACTTCTCATCAGTAATAACATTGGGTGTTCACAGCGGTATAACTCCTCATCAGTAATAACACTGGGTGTTCAAAGTGGTACAACTTCTCAACAGTAATAATAATGGGTGTTCACAGCGAAATAACTTCTCATCAGTATTAACATTGGGTGTTCATGGTGGTATAAATTCTCATCAGTAATAACATTGGGTATTCACAGCGGTATAACTTCTCATCAGTAATAACATTGGGTGTTCGCAGCGGTATAATTTCTCATCAGAAATAACATTGGGTGTTCACAGCGGTTTAACTTGTCATCAGTAATAACATTGGGTGTTCACAGCGGCTTAACTTCTCATCAGTAATAACATTCGGTGTTCACAGCGGTATAATTTCTCATCAGAAATAACATTGGGTGTTCACAGCGGTATAACTTGTCATCAGTAATAACATTGGGTGTTCAGTGCGGATTAACTTCTCATCAGAATAACATTGGGTGTTCACAGCGGTATAACTCCTCATCAGTAATAACATTGGGTGTTCAAAGCGGTATAACTTCTCAACAGTAATACCATTGGGTGTTCACAGCGGAATCACTTCTCATCAGTAAAAACATTGGGTGTTCACAGCGGTATAACTCCCCATCAGTAATAACATTGGGTGTTCAAAGCGGTATAATTTCTCAACAGAAATAACATTGGGTGTTCACAGCGAAATAACTTCTCATCAGTAATAACATTGGGTGTTCTCTGTTGTATAACTTCTCATCAGTAATAACATTGGGTGTTCAAAGCGGTATATGTTCTCATCAGTAGTAACATTGGGTGTTCACAGCGGTATAACTTCTCATCAGAAATAACATTATTTGTTCACAGCGGTATAAGTTCTCATCAGTAATAACATTGGGTGTTCACAGCGGTACAACTTCTCATCAGTAATAACATTGGGTGTTCGCAGCGGTATAACTTCTCATCAGAAATAACATTGGGTGTTCACAGCGGT
>SDVV010013561.1:0-15068 GCA_016164225.1 Gammarus roeselii | reverse complement strand
TCCAAACATTTCTACGGATACACAGATACAGATGTGCTCACACACAATCCAAACATTTCTACGGATACACAGATACAGATGTACTCACACACATTCCAAACATTTCTACGGATACACAGATACAGATGAGCTCACACACATTCCAAACATTTCTACGGATACACAGATACAGATGTGCTCACACACAATCCAAACATTTCTACGGATACACAGATACAGATGTGCTCACACACATCCCAAACATTTCTACGGATTCAAAGATACAGTTGTGCTCACACACATCCCAAACATTTCTACGGATACACAGATACAGATGTGCTCACACACATTCCAAACATTTCTACGGATACACAGATACAGATGTGCTCACACACAATCCAAAAATTTCTACGGATACACAGATACAGATGTGCTCACACACATTCCAAACATTTCTACGGATACACAGATACAGATGTGCTCACACAGGTTCCGAACATTTCTACAGATACACAGATACAGATGTGCTCACCCACATTCCAAACATTTCTACGGATACACATATACAGATGTGCTCACACACATTCCAAACATTTATACGGATACACAGATACAAATGTGCTCACACACATTCCAAACATTTCTACTGATACACAGATACAGATGCTCTCACAAATATTCCCAAAAAATCCCTTTAGTGCAGAAAGGGACAGCCAGGACCCAGCAACGCACAGTTTACAAACGACAAACAGCGTAAGAGTTGTGGAGCTTGCGGCGGCTAGATTAGTTTTCTTGAAGAACTCTTGCATCCTACAAAACATACTCACTGGTCACACCAACCGAAAAAGCTAAACGCTCTCGGTAAACATGCCAGCCTATACGAAGCAGTGAGATGCGGGCCGGGTGCCCCCCTCCCCCCACACACACACAACAAATTTAGTTAACTATGTTAATAAGAAAACACAGAAAAGAAGATCTGTTCCTTTATTTTCGTTAAAGTATTCTTCTTGTGTGCACCAGCCAGCGTGCATATATACCCCAATCAAAATGACTCACACTGTATTGCGTACCTATATGAGAATCGCTAACCTGTGCTCTCTATGGAGCTTACAAAGACTCTCGTCAGAGCTCCGGTGGAAGTGGGCCCCATAGCCCAATCTAACACAGATCTTGGAACCAAGCAACTTTGTCAGTTAGTCATGGAGGCCTTGGGGTCAGAAAAGCAGGAGATGTTGCCCTTCCAGCCTTCCTCTCGTCGATGCATTCTGTGAGTGACTTAGTCGAAGCCGTTATTTCCGATATGAACATCGTGGCTGCCAGAGGAGCTGCAGGGTGCCGTCGGGATGTGGGGGGACAGAGGTGGTGATCCCCTTAACTTGGAGGGACAGGACATGGGTAAGCAGAAAAAATGTGACTTGCCCTTGGTAGAGGGCACACTGAACGGTTTTGTTGCTGTTGCTGATCAGACGGCGAGAGCACGCCTCCTGGCTGTCTCCAGCAGAGAAAGTGGTCTCTGTGGGTGGGATATAAAATCTGCCAATAACATCCGTGTCGCTGCAGTCAGATGATGAACGAGATGTGACTACATGGACTATCATGTAGGTACAGTGCCGGCCGCTTTCTTAGACCCTCTGCGCTGAACGACATCGTTAGAAGATCTTTGCAGAGAGCGGAACTACCATCGGTGCTGGAATCATTTGGTTGGGACATAGACCCGATGGCAGAACCTGTCAAACGCATTTGATTTGTTCTGGCATTTCAGCTGGTGCTGCAGCTATAGAGGCAGAGACACGGAAGTGCTGAAAGTCTGGCGCTTTGACTCGGCAGTTCCAATTTGAGCCAATAGCCTTCGAGACGACAGGGGTGTATGGCGAGTCAACTGCGCGAATTGTGAAGGAGATCGGACGTAGATTGGTGGATTTCGGGTGGATGGATGATTATTCATTTTTTAGATCATTAACACATTATTTTAGTATTTTAATATTTCTTATTTTGTGGGGTCTAGTATTTACCTGTGCCCTGTTTTCATGGTAATCTATTGTGTATTAGTTATATAATTATATATCGTTAGACGCCCGCAGGGCCCTGCAGGACGACGAGGGAGCGACGACTTCGCGTTGGGGCTCCTGTGGAGGGCGGAAGCGGCTACTGCTCCTATCTATGGTTCCAGCAGTGGTTGGGTTTGTCCTCTACAGAGAGGCAACGCATTCAGCATCCTATCAGCAGGTCTGGAGGCCGGGGAGAGGTTTTAGTGGGTCGGAGGGCACCTCGTCTGGGTAATCACATCCAACTCCACACTTCGTTCCATAATTTCATAAGGGAATTTCCTTTTCCCGAAGGTTATTTATTTCAATTTAAATAGTTTTTATCAAATGAATTACATTTTAACATCTAATTTAATTTGCATTGTCTATCAAATAAATAGCATTGAAAATTTTGAAGAAAAAAATTAAACGCACACTGCGGGTCAGGAGAGAGGCCTGAGAGCAGTGTCTGCAGCAGGGCACGACAGCTTCCATTGGTAACTCCGTCTTAATTGCCGGACCCTCCCTCACTCACGACTTTCTTAACACAATGTCAAAAGTGGGAATGCGCATGTGAATGTTGTGATTTATCTGCAATTTTTTCAACTTGACATTATATCAAAATTATTGGTATCATTCGGGACGCCTTATTCTTTGGTATGTTTAAAATTTGTCCGATAATTTATACCGACAGCAGCTATTTCCCATTAGGGCCAAGAAAAGAATGACATGGTTTTGAGGGTCGATCACTAACTCGGAATTTAAGTCAAAGCTTCCTATCAAAAATAAAATTAATGATGCCTTACCTCGACTATGAGTTGATAAAGTTCAGGCGACCTGTCAACAGAATAGATACGTTAACTCAACTATCAGTTTATTGACTGAGACGACCTCAGAGCAAATATGAGACTCGTCTACTCGACTTACAGTCAATGAAGACGCGGGGGCCTATCAACAAAAGTAGATGCGTTAACTCGACTAACAGAAAGACGTAACGGCCCATCAACAACAAAAGATACTAAAATCGACAAGCAGTTATCGAAGTAGCGTCGGTCTATTGACAAAGAAGAACACATTAACTGCCCTACAGTTATCGTAATAATTGGGGCTGGCGGCACGGTGATAGTCATTGATAGTAAAATTCAACCGCACACACGGTAAGGTATTCGGAAAAAGACTTGCAATACATACGGACTTCAGAAATGGGAAAAATTACAATTTTAAAAAGTATGTATGCGTGCGAGCCTTGAGATGGAAGTGAATGTCACCTAACAATATAACCTATTCACACGGATGACAGTTGGTGCTTGAGAGAGAAACGTTTTGCCACTTGGCAGCTTTCGCAGCTTCCGATTGACTGTTCTAAACGTTTCTTTCCCCAACACCAAGTGTCTCCCTTGTGAATTGGCTCATATGTAATCCGTGACATTGAATTGCTCAAAAGTAATCAAGATGTCGTATTAGATCCTGTGGAGATGGACCCCTCGTATAATAAAATCTTTTGATTTTTTTGTTCTTTTATAAAAGCTTAATAAACGTTCACGGAAGTTTGATTTTTTGCCGACACCGATTCCATAGTCTTGATGTTGTACCATCTGCCCATGACCAGCCATGAGACACAGCTGGTCCTGTTATAATAATAGTTGTAATAACTATTTCAAAATTACTGTAAACTTAATCTATTGGAAACGAGTACACCAGCCAACATAACTACATAACACGAAAAGCGCATTGAAAAAAAAATTCTCATAAGGAGCAAACCCACATTATCTTCCTTCTTGAATGTATCACCATCTCTCTCCACAGTCCTGACACCGACGACAAATTGAGAGCAACAAATTCGCTTCACAAAAAATACCCTGCTCGCGAATGTCGAGCATGGAACCTGCATCCATCGCCGAAATGTATCAGTTTTCATATTATGTTGGTAAAATTTACCTCCACAGGGCTCTGCTGGTTAGCGAATAACAACATGATTTTTAGCGCAAAGGAGAAATTTTGTATGAGCGTGTTATCGGCAGAATATTGTCGTCTGGACCGATCGCCTCATTCTCCTCATCAAGGAAATCAACAGAAACAAGTGCCCTAGAGACTTCATAATAGTTGAGAAGTGACAATTAGGACTCTGGTCAGGTTAACACACACACGGTTGTAAGGGTGGAGATGAACCACTTAATCTGTGGAGATGAACCACTTAGTCTAATCAAACAAAGAGTGGAGTTCATTACAGATATCTATGGGGTCAGAGGCTTGACCCCATTATCGTCGGCCCAGCTATGATTGTTAACACAGCGATTGGAAACATAGCTGCCTCCATACATTTTAGTTAATTCATATCATCACTGTACGCATTATATAACAATGGTGAAAGTGGCCTCCTTATCTTATTCCATAACAAAGATAAGAAGCTGATTTTGACCTGCAATTACGCACAAGGAAGTCCAGTTTTTTCCTGTACCACTATACAAGCAGCTCAACGTTATGAGGAGGGCTCCACTCAAAATTATTTTTAGATGCAAAGTCTAGTGGTTTACTCTATCAATGTTTCTTAGCACTTAAGAAGCATAGCAAGACGTGAGAGTACCTACTGCCGGAGAGTACTACCATGTACTAATTCTGAATTACACTATTCTATGTTTCTAATGTTTGTCACAATGCAAATATCACCATTTCTGATCTATGGTCATTATCGAAACCAAACTGACTATCCGCCTTGTACATATACGTTTATAATTTCTTCAGAAAACCCGCTCCAGAATTCAGGATTTATACGTAGCATAGCATAAGTACGAAGGACGATAGATATTTATGTCCGACGGGTCTTCCGTTTTGCATTTTAGAAGAGGTACAAGATGTGTACATGCCTTATATATCTGGGATACTGCTTGACTTGGATGTAGTATGATAGGAAATCTTACTACATCCAAGCCAAGCAGAGGTACAAGACGTGAAGATGCCTTGTATATCTGGGATACTGCTTGGCTTGTATGTAGTAAGATAGGAAGTGAGCTGACACCGCACCAACCAGTGAGCTGACACCGCACCAACTAGTGAGCTGACACCGCACCAACCAGTGAGCTGACACCGCACCAACCAGTGAGCCGACACCGCACCAACTAGTGAGCTGACACCGCACCAACCAGTGATAAGCTATATTGTGCACTCATCCGCGAATCTCAAATTTTTCAACAGTCATTTTAACTCTCTTACAGTGGCTTTAACCTCTGTCACACTGACCATCTCATGAACAAAATATATGTTATCAAGAGCGCAATTCACCCACTCTCCATTGTCCTCCGTGTTAACAGAGTTTGAAAAATTCTGAAGACGCTCTCCCTAGACTGGCACTGTTACCTTCGTCTGTAGCTTCTGCTACGGGCGATGGTAACGTTTTATCTTGTCTTGGCCTATTTAACAATCACAGAGAGCCCTCCAACAATGTCTAGCGTTTGGTAGGATGTGAATGTTCATTTATACACCACATTTGATCATATGTTAGTGTTAAGAATGGATGAGTAGTGAGTGTTAATTGTTTTTAGAAAAGCTCAAACTGACGAAATGGTGGAACGTATCATTTGGGACGCGTGATATTTCTGTGGCCTTGTCCATCTGCCACTATACGCAAATAAACTTTAAATCCGTAAATCCTTACGCTCACCTCGACAATTTTTGTGACTGAATTTTTGTGACTGTTCAATTTTGTGACTCTTGAAAAAGTTACATCGTTCGTGTCTGAACAGAAATAAATAAATGAAACATCCGAAAGGCTATTTGATATGAACGATATTGTTACGTGGCTACGAAATGGATATCTGTGTAGAACCCCCCCCCCCTCTCTCGAGCACGCCTATGCATATACCTTCATGTGACTTTGTTAGCAGAGCCTACTAACTATTTTTGCGTGGAAACACAAATTATTCACGGAAACACGGTTTAGGTATTTCCACAGCCACAGCAAGCTGACCGTCTCTAGGCCTTGAAACATCATTGCACTGAAACGTCCGTTTCACGCTACACGCTTCGTGATGGGCCTGTATGGATCACTGTGACGCAGGCGCTACTCTTAATGTCGAGAGAATGCAGACAGTTCTGGAAAAATGATCCCCGCGAGGGAGAACAAGGTGACAAAGGATAGATTCTATCTAGAGCTTGCCAGCCTTCTATAATACATTCATGACACGCGAGGGAGAACAAGGTGACAAAGGATAGATTCTATCTAGAGCTTGCCAGCCTTCTATGATACATTCATGACCCGCGAGGGAGAACAAGGTGACAAAGGATAGATTCTATCTGGAGCTTGCCAGCCTTCTATAATACATTCATGACCCGCGAGGGAGAACAAGGTGACAAAGGATAGACTCTATCTAGAGCTTGCCAGCCTTCTATAATACATTCATGATAGGTTTCTCGGAATGAATAAATTAGCTGGTAGTGATCGACTGAATGACTTGTATGGTTGTATGAGACAGTGTATCCTAATTGCCGGTCGACGAGTTTTTGGAATGAGGAAACCGAGTAAAACAATGCCCCCGGGGGGAATGAACGGGCGCAGGAATGTAATAACGCTGTGTTTCAGTGGAATGCTGCCAAAACCCGTCGAGGGGGTCAACGTGCAGTGGCACTGAGGATAACGAAGTCACGTTTTCGAAGGAAACTCGCGTAGGAAAGAAGAACGCAGGCTCTTTTCTCAAAGTAGCGTGAAGGAAAATGTGAAGAATTTAGGGAAGAAATTTATCCACTTAACCCTAAGAAAGAATCACTTCCACTCACTGGTTCAGAAGTTACGGGCGTGGATAACATTGCCAGTGTTGGGGGAGAGCCCTTTTTGGACGTTGCAAACTCTGTTGCCACGGATGAAAATAGAGAGTGGGCTCAAGGCGCCATCTATA
The DNA here is from genome assembly GCA_016164225.1 of Gammarus roeselii. Lineage (NCBI taxonomy): Eukaryota > Metazoa > Arthropoda > Malacostraca > Amphipoda > Gammaridae > Gammarus > Gammarus roeselii. The sequence goes on along the minus strand of SDVV010013561.1, from coordinate 8,176 downwards.
ATATTCTTGTTGCAAACGAAGGGATCAGTGTTGCCGAGGTTAGGGCCATTACAAGAGGAGAGAAGAGTAGCAAGGCAGTTGGTAATGATGACATTCCTGGAGAAGCATATAAGCACACCTCTCAGAGATTTCAGCTCTCTCCTTCTCTGGCTGCATAGGAGCCAGGCAGTTGCCCAGAGATGTAATGCAAATACTGGTTATGCTGCTTCTAAAATTCAAAACAAAGTTCCCGTCGGGCATAAGTAATTACTCTCCCATTGCTATTGCTACCTCAGTATCCAAAATGCGGGGTCAGATTTATATCTTATTTGTTATGCGAACAGTCAGTTTGGTTCAAGGAGAGCCATAAAACGGCAATGGCGATATTTACATTGAAATTAAAACTTCAGAAGTAAGGACTCTCCTATCATTATTGGCTTCTTAGATATGAAGAACACGTTTGATGGAGTAAATCACTGCATGGACTTTGTACAGATGAAATTCGAATGGGGAGCCCCTCCTTATATCGTTGAATTGCTTGTGTTCTGGTACAGAGGGCAGGAATTTCATGAGCGGGGGTTTAGTTCAAAGTCAGCGCCCTATCATTGCATCAATAGAATTAGACAAAGTTATTGATTATCACCATTGATGAAAAATATTTTCACAGATGACCTGAGTTATTTATTAAGCAGGTAGAGCGAAGGGGGTCAGTTTGTCAATTAACGTCAACCATCTTAGTTATGCGGTGATAAGGTGCTAGTAGCTTCAACTCTCTCGTTATTGCAGAAGCTTCTACGTATTTTGAGCAATCTTGTTCGGTATTACGATATTCTGTACAACACTTCAAACACTGTATGGAGGTTGGTTAAGCGAAAGGGTCCGAATCGTTACTTCTCGACTAATGATAAGCTAGATGGTGTCACGCTGGTTTATGTGGAAGAATTTCAGGATCTTGAACTTATTGTTTCGGCAGATTGCACTGACGACATGGATATCGCAAAGAAGACCAGACGACAAAATGCCCTTGGTAACATGCTACTACGGAAGTTCTCCTTTGCGTCACAGGAAGCGAAAAAAAGTGCTTTAAATCACATTCATACCAAATTTACTGGATTTCACTGTTGAAAGGCTTCTGCAGATATGACGCGAGAAAGCTAACTGTGAGCTGTAATGACACCTTTTGTCGAATGATGCAGGTTCCGCGCTCTACGTCCGCGAGCAGGGCACAGAGCGCATCGAATCACATCAAAGTACGTTTACATGAAGCGACCCGCAGCCTCAATACCAGAGTAATGGCTTCTAACAACACAATCCTCATTACAATCTGCACCAGCGATGCGCTCGCTAGTGCAGATAATGGGTCCTGTACGTAAAAAATTCCTTCTTCTGATATGCTTTCGGATTTGACTCGTCTTACATAACCTGTTGGATTACTCAAATTGCTTGCATGTCAAGTTGAGTGTATCAAATGTACTCCTATGCCCTTGACAGTATTTGAATAAAGTTGTTATTAATTTTGGTATTTCTATAAAACTTGTATTATTGACGAGGCGGGAGGGCTGACTTCAGTCTTGTAGAAGGGGTTTCAAAGAGAAACTATTACATAAGTCAAGTATCATATACATAACCTATATGATCCCTGGCTCAAGGATTATCCTTGATTATCCTTGATTATCCTTGTGCAAGGTATAATTTTTTAAATATCAACGAATAAAATAAAACGGTTCTAATCGTTCCCGTCGAGTTCATTGTGGAATCGCTGATTTAGTTCTACGTTAATTTCTTTCCAAAAGGTTTCTCTGTCTAGCTCAAAGAAAATTATTTTTATGGATAACTAGTCCACTCTAAACGGATGAAAATTCAAAGACCATATATTTTAAGCATTTGTTTCCATGTTAATTGGGAAATAGCGTGAATCAAAAACCAGACCTGCAGTCTAACTTTGCCCTATCTATTTGTGGTATTATCATCATGTTATAATAAAATTTCACCTTATGCTATTATAGCTTCAAATTATGCTCTAGATGCTTTAAATAGCACAGCGTTACTGTACAGAGGCGAGCAGAGGGGTGCGTAAGAACTTCTTAAAGGATGAGGAGGAGAGTCACGCCCAGAAGTGTTGGACGGGAAATAATTAGCATACAAGTGCGTTATATAAAATGTACAAGAAGTTTCAAACCAATTAAATTGTAACTGTAGAGTGCAACGTAACCATAGTCCAATCCTGCCTTCCTCGGCATGCCACTGGGCTTAAGTGGGAAGGCGCCAGGAAAACATGTGCATTCTGTACCCCTTTCAAGTTTCGTTAACGAATGTTGTTTATAATATAAAACAAATTCACATTGAAGAGCGTCGTCATGACCCGAGTAAAGGCTTCTAACAATAAAATCCCCATTGCAATAAGCACTAGCGATGCGCCCGCTGTGCAGTCAATGTCAATGTTAGGACGTCGGAAACACTTTATTACCACATCTGTTTATAATTTTCATTTTAAAAATGAACATCAACCGAGTAGAATATAAACTGGATTACATGTTTCACAAGAGTTTCAACAAAGTTTATACACAGAAACAGAATGTAGGCTCGGAGAAGAAAAATGCTTTAATGACAACCTACCTAGACTACATGCGAGTGGCTGTCAGGTTGAGATGCGTCCCCGAGGATGTTCACTGATAGGTGGCTCTATACTAAAACTCTCCAATATTGTTTTTCGCACACATACTCATGTGGGAAAGGGACATAAAAGGTATTTTACGCACGCTTGTCTCAGACTTGATCTGTAAATTGTTGTCGTGTATTTCAATCTTGATCTGCCTCCACGTGTGCATTATTATTATACTTTTACGATATTTTTTTAGGTATTGGTAGAAATGTGTTTCTGTTGAACTCATTTTCTGTTGTAACCATTATTGTACCATCGAGTGCCTCAATAAAGATTATTATTATTATTATTATCATTATTATTAGGCCTATCAAAACAGTGACCTAACTTAGAGAATATGTCTGAAAATCTATGAAAAATATCGAAAAACACTATAATATTGAAGAAGAACTAAATTAGAGATAACATGGTACATAACGAATGTGATATGAAACAGTGTAGATAAATAACTCTATTATTATTGTGAGGCAAAATGCTGTTTAAGTTTGGATTTTAAAGTAAATAATGAAGTTGAAGATTTGATTATGCTTGTAGTAGAATTCCACAATTTGACACCCTTAAAGATAATGGAGAATGGGGATTTGACTTTATTAACATTTGTTATATTGTATCAGACTGGTTGTATTAGACTGGTGCTGTACATGCTCGAGTAGATGCTTGCCACAGTCCAGATCAACAGTATTATACGTATAGACAAGTATTTGGAAGCTATTAAGATTCAAAATTTTAAGGATATTCATCGCTTTGAAAGATGAACTTGAGTGTTCTGTATAAGAAAGGTTATTTATAGCTCTGCATGCTTTCTTTTGAATAACTACCATTTTATCCGTTACAATGTTATGGCTCGCAAACCAAGCTTCAATTCCACTGTAAAAATATAGCTGAACACGGGAAAATTAAATTATTTTGAGAACTTCTGGAGGAAGAAAATATTTTAATTTAAAAAGGATACCAATTGATTTGTTTAGTTTAGTTAGAATGCAATCTAAATGATATTTGAACGTAGGATGACGGTCGAGAGGCATGGTAGGAAACTTAATATCATTCACTTCATTAATACCAACGTTTCCCAATTTAACAAAGTAATATCAACGTTACGTTTGTATGAGAATGTAATAAATTTGCGTCGAGCAAACTATTTACAGATATTATTTCATTGCTTGTTTTAATCACGATATCCTTATCCGATTTTGAAAATAAGGCTGACAAGGTACTATCGTCGGCAAATAAGGTGTACCAGAATAGATTCGAGGAATTTGAAAGATCATTTGTTAAGATTAGAAACAATAGAGACCCTAAACTTGGGCCTTGAGGGACACCATGACTAATATTGAGAAGATTTGATTTAAAGTAATTTATTATTGTGTATTGTTGTCTATTGAAAAAGTGCGATCGACATCAATCCAACGCTAATCCGCGTACTCCAAAGAAGTGCAACTTGGATAGTAAAATAGATTGGTCAACGCTATCGGATGCCTTTCGAAAGTCTAAAAGATGTAAGGTGGATCTTGGTCTGAATCTAAATTTCGATAAAAAAAATAACTTGGTCTAATATTGCTTGCACTGCTGATTTTTTACTCCAAAGCCCATATTGACTACAATAATGTCCCGCATTGACTACAATAATGTCCCGTATTGAATACAATAATGTCCCGTATTGACAACAATAATGTCCCGTATTGACTACAATAATGTCCCGTATTGAATACAATAATGTCCCATATTGACTACAATAGTGTCCCGTATTGACTACAATAATGTCCCGTATTGAATACAATAATGTCCCATATTGACTACAATAATGTCCCGTATTGACAACAATAATGTCCCGTATTGACTACAATAATGTCCCGTATTGAATACAATAATGTCCCATATTGACTACAATAATGTCCCGTATTGACTACAATAATGTCCCGTATTGACTACAATAATGTCCCATATTGACTACAATAATGTCCCGTATTGACTACAATAATGTCCCGTATTGACTACAATAATGTCCCGTATTGACTACAATAATGTCCCGTATTGACTACAATAATGTCCCATATTGACTACAATAATGTCCCGTATTGACAACAATAATGTCCCGTATTGACTACAATAATGTCCCGTATTGAATCGAATAAGTTCCCATATTGACTACAATAATGTCCCGTATTGACAACAATAATGTCCCGTATTGACTACAATGATGTCCCGTATTGACTACAATAATGTCCCGTATTGAATACAATAATGTCCCATATTGACTACAATAATGTCTCGTATTGACAACAATAATGTCCCGTATCGACTACAATAATGTCCCGTACTGAATACAATAATGTCCCATATTGACTACAATAATGTCCCGTATTGACAACAATAATGTCCCGTATTGACTACAATAATGTCCCGTATCTGAAAATAATTATTCAATTGTCTACATGCTATTTTTCGAATATTTTACTAACATGGGCAATATTTAAATTGGTCTATGATTGCTGATATTCCCTACTTCACACGTTTTGGGAATCGAGATGACTCCAATTTCAATAGATTGAGGAAACATACCGGATTCGAATGACCTTTCCATTATTGATGCTAAAACAGGAGACGCAATATCACACACGAATTTAATAGCTTTAACCGGTATTGAGTTTATATCACACTTCTTATCCTTAAGAGACATAATAGAACTCCCTACATCTTGTGGTGTTATAGTTTTAAGAAAGAACGAATTAGGGTAATGACCTTGCATGTAATGTAATGGATTAAAAGGGCTATCGTTACAAGATTCAGCGATTGACTTACCAATACTAACATAAAGCTCAGTAAATACGTTGGCAATATCAACATCATTTTCGTATCTAATGTCTTTGTGCACAATAGTTTTAATAATCTCTTTCTTTTAATTTAGCCTGATTGGCGGAGAATTTTATTAATCAGACCCCAGGTTGCATTCGCGTTATCCTCAAAGCTGTTGAATTTATCTTGCGAAATATTGTTTATTAGATGCTCTTATTTGATTTGTAACATAATTATTAAAAAAATTGAATGTTGTCCAGGAAATTTATTATTTTGCATGTATAACATATAACATGCTTCTATTTCGTTAATATTGGAAAAAAGAACAGATGGGATCCATCTTTTCTGCTCAGATTATTGGGACGAAGTTTTCGTTTGGACAGGACAGCATTTATTGTAAGTTGAGTATAAAATAACAGAGAGGTCTTTAATGACATCGTCGGGGGTACTATTATCCATAATGTTTTGAACATTGGGATCACTCAAGTTCAATTGCATGGCTTTCAGAGACTCCTTCTTAATATTGAGGTTTTTATGGATTTATTTCAAAATTTCCAACAAGGGACTTATTTATTTTTTGTTTGTTTACTTTTGCATCAGCAACACACATGTGTTTGTTGCTCTAACAAAACATCTTTATCGTACGCACGCCTAAGATAAAGATGTTTTATCCCCTTCCATCATGCTCGAGGGTCTGAATCAATTTAGTTTCATTTGTTTCATGTACGCACATTTAATTACAAAATTGGTGTTAATTCTAGTGATATATTGCTTACATAAATTCCGATTAATAATTGAACGTTATATTTTCCAATTGTGGGTGTATCAGGAAAAGAATAATCGTTAGCGATTTAACAATGACTTAGAATGAAAATAAATTCGGTTAAAATGAATAAGAAAAAAAAATTTGATCAAAATTTGCTTAGCAGAATGAACCGGACTGATGTGCTTTAAAACATTGTGCATGCAATCACATATCACTTCCAGTTCAATTTAAAAAATAAATCAATTTATAGTTATAATTAACTATTTCCTAAAAATGTTCTGTTACCGTATTTTGGAGCAGCAAATGGTATACACTGTCGTATCCACTCTCCATGATGTAGTAGGAGTAGATAATGACGAGGAACAATAATGTGGTGGGGGTAGATTATGATGAGAATCTATGATGTGGTAGGAGTAAATTACGATAAGGATCTATAATGTTGTTGTGTAAGATTATGATGAGCATCTATAATGTTTTTGTGTAAGATTATGATGAGCATCTATAATATTGTTGTGTAAGATTATGATGAGCATCTATAATGTTGTGTGATTTGATTATGAAGTGGATCTGTACAGTTGGAGGGGTAGATTGTGACTAAACCTATAAATTCAGGCCAAGTTATTGCAATAAACGAATCCATGACGCGCTAGAGGATTAATTACGCTGTCACAGGATTAATTACGCTGCCACAGGATTAATTACGCTGCCACAGGATTAATTACGCTGCCACAGGATTAATTACGCTGACACAGGATTAATTACGCTGACACATGATTAATTACGCTGACGCAGGATTAATTGTTCTGCTAGATGATTAATTGTTCTGCTGCAGGATTAATTACGCTGCTACGGGATTAATTGTTCTGCTACAGGATTACTTGTTCACATATAGTTACGCTGCATAAGCGTAAAAAGATGCCCATTTATAAGCACCTTCAATGAAAACTGTTCAAGATATTGTTGAGAATAATTACCAAATCCCAACGACGGAGATAATTAATTGTTTTTGTATAATGTTCTGCAGCAGGTGTTAACGATTTATGGAAAGAAGTACATTGCTAATTGTTTGTTTGTTAAAGGGAAACCCGGTACAATTTAAACCTTTGTCAACGTCAATTCGGTCCTACATCAAATTGTCTTGCATATCCGCCATTGACTGTTTGAGGCATTTTACTGGAAGAAGCAATGACAACCCTAGGCAGGGTGGAGATGAGTTATTTTAGCACTTGTGATGTTTCACCATCATTTGTCTTTCCTTCCCCCCCCTTACCCCCCACTCTTGGTGATGCTCTGCGTACAGAAAACGAACGCACACACAACCGCCGGTGACTCGGTTCTTGGCTGAGCAGATTACTGTTATTCAATACAAACCAGAGTATTTTGTCTGATAACACCTCGGTAATACGAGACAATGTATTGAGAAACAGTATTTAAATGCTTTTTTTTCTCATACCGGGTTTCATCAGCTCGCGCACCTGTACCGGTGGCCAGCCAATCCCCGACACAAGACGATGCTAAGGTAATCCAGTATTTGTCGCACTACCAAGGAAATTTCACCCTTAATGTACGACTGAGGTTGTCGTACGGAAAAAAATGTGTTCCGTTGTTATTGGCATCAAGATTGTATTTCTATTTTTTATTAGCAAATTCTCCAGCATCAAGCTAGCCGGTTATCAGATACAACGTCCCACAAATCAAGAAATGAGGCCCAAGGCCTAATAAAAGAAAGAGGTTGTCGTGTGCCTCCGCCATAGGCATAATCTCAGGCCACCTTAGGACGAGAGATAAAGCGAGGCTCGTTGTCTCGTGCTCTCCTCTTGGAATGTCGTGTGACACGTGAATATGCAGCAGTTGGATGTCGTCTATCTATCAGCTTCCATTCGGTCACTTTGTAACAGGTTCCGCTACGTTACAAGTGACCAAATGTTCTTCAAACACAAATACTAATCAAACCTAGTTCTGTCTAAATGTATATA
>SDVV010013560.1:0-15068 GCA_016164225.1 Gammarus roeselii | reverse complement strand
ACGCGGCGGGGGTAAACCAGTGAAAACTGTCGGGCCCTGCTGCTGACGACGGTTCCTCGGACTGCATTCGGGACCCAGAGTGTAAGTTGAGGGGCTACTGACCGGACCCTTTAGCACAAAAGGGCTAAGTTGTGTTAGTGTGAGCGTATGAGGGTGTGAGGTGCGCCTTGCCGTCGGCCACCCCCCTTTCTGGGGGATGCGGCCTTGTGTCTGTATCTGTATCTGATAAATGTGTTGTCTGTAGGACGGAGAACGGTCGTGTGGAGAGAGCCGAAGTGTGTTGCTGGTGTTTTGTGTAGACGTCCGTTGGTTTGACGTGGGCTCGATAAGTTGTGGCAGGTATGTGCCCGGTCTACAATCTCGTTAAAAAATTTAGTGCTACTCTCATGTCAAGATGATGTTTGAGAGGGAGACCTTGGTTTCCTCATGCAAGTGGGGAATGGATGTGGTCTGTGTACAGCCTGTTGCGATGTGCAAGGCCGTGTTCTGTACTATCTTGTAGGGAGTAAATGTGTGTGAGTGCAAGGTCAGAGGACCAAGCGGTGTTTGTGTAGATGATAGGCCTACTTTATTCTGTTGTCCAGCAGCCAGACTTCAAGAGAGTTCAGGTACTGTTGGAGGTGTGCAGCTGCGGTCTCGTGTTTGTGGTGTTGTGTGATAATTGTCAGGTCATCCGCGTATGAACTGATATAGGTGTTGGGCTCTTTTGGAATGGGCATGTCATGCGTGAATGCATCGAAACGACGATTGGGCAAGTGACAGGTTCGTGATCGCTTACTTTTATTTACAGTGTGTGCATGTCAGACTGAGAGGAATAAAGTTCTTTGTTGTGGTTAAGATTTCTGTGTGCACGGGGAGCTGGGATTGAGCAACAACAATGACAACATTTGCATTCTACCTCCACACTTATGTCTCACCTTCTTGAAGCCATTTCGAGCCATTTATCTACATAAACTTCGATCTTCATTTAGGCTCACGTCCATCATCTTTTTCACCAATTTCCTATCATCCATCCACACCATGTGTCTTAATCTCCTCAGAACATGTGAATCGACTCTGTCCTCCAATTTCCTCATCATCCCCGATATAATTCGAACAATGTCATTATTGATGCTATCTCTCTCAAATATTTCATCTTGAAAACATTAATCCTTCTCTTTTCTGCCGAAACCTTCCCACGTCTCGGCCCCAATGAGCATCGAGCACAGTTATGACAACTATCTCATCTGTGCTCTTTTGTAAAGACTGCTTCTAAACAAAATTGATGTTCATATCCCACTTTCGTCTGCACAACACAACTTCAGGACACACCACTCCATACAATCACAGTGCTCATTAACTTCACACCGACCATTCACAAACACTACGAAAAGAAGTCAGCCCAACGCACATTGGTAGGCGCTATTGACATTAGTATGGCCTTCAACACAGTGCCGAAACACATCCTCGTGCACAAACTACAAACACCCTTATTTCCCTTCAGACTCATCTCTTCTCCACCCTTCACTATCTTCCCTATTCTCCCCCATCCTGAATTTATTTAACTTTTATTTACCTCATTTGCATCTTATGTTTAGTTCAAAAATCTTTTAACTTGTCTCAAACTTCTTAACAACTGTCTCAATAGTCGTTACACACGCACACACTCAGGTCCAAGCTATTCTCCTTTCGAGTGGTTAATAACAGCCAAGTTGCGCTCTTTCTTACATGCATCCTTTTTGTACTCCTTTTTCTTTCACTTCCTGCTGTTCTAATACGCGATATACCCTACACTGAGTGTAAATCTCATGCAGATCATCCTAGTTTTCTGTCTCCTCGTCAACTTCCTCCTCGGCAGATGTTGAAGCGCATCGAGCCCGGCACGTTCCTGGAGAAGGGTAGGTCGGGTGTTAATCCTCCTTACTGCCACCCGGGTAGTGCTGGGACCACATTGCATCAGCACCTGAGGAGTTCTTGTACCTCCTGCGGCACCCGTGCATTCGCCCGCGAAGGACTTGACTTTTACGCAGTAGTAACCCTAATTAATCTAATAAAAAATGTCTTCAACTTGATGGAGCTCTAGTTGCTGTTTTGACATTCGGCGCCAGACGGACGCTGATTTCCAGCTCGCTGAAGGGCTCGTCACTCTAGTCTACACGCATCGCCACACGCGTCACCTCTTTTATCTTTTAATCTATAGTTATTATAGGCCACCACCAACCTCGCATGTAACCATGCCTCAAAAGCCCTCACCTTCTGCGCCATCGCCATTTTAACCCCATCGTTCCTTCACTCGCAACCCTTCTACACCCGCGCACTCCACACAATTTATTGCACATCTCGACAACAACGCACATTTTGCGACGCAAATGGGGTTTGGAGACATTTCTCTCAAATAACGAGCTATTTTTCGGTTCCATTTCACAGCAAACGATTGTGTGGCCATAATATGTCAGTTAAATTGACCGTTCGATGCGCTAAAATTATTGACTCTATTACAACAATAACCTTCATCATTCAAATCTAATCTTATGCAAGAGACAAGACCTGCTATTTTACCATAATAAACTCGATCACGTTAATCTAATGCAAGAGACAGGACCTGTTCCTACTTATGCTCCCTCTTCCTTAGGGCCGCGGCGGCGACTCGTACCTGGTGCGCCTGCAGCGCGCGGTGTTTACGGCCAAGACTAGTCTGGAAGACATGTGGCTCGGCAACCCAGTGCTGACAACACTGCTCTTCGGGTTACCGCTTGGCTTCCTGTCCCTTATCATGTACTCTGTGTGCTGCGGGGACATTATGGACGCCTCTGACGAGGATGAGGACGATGAAGATGGGGTGGGGGTGGAGGAGTACGAGAGACGGCTAAGGAGAGGTGAGATTACATCTTGAATTGTTTTGTTGGTAGTCGCGTTAGCTATCAGTCATTGTGGCTGCAGCTCATGTTAACGTGCTTGACACTAAGAGTCGGTATACGTCGAACCACTTCCACGCTGCAGTTGTTGAATGGTCATTAGGGATGGATATAATTTTTTCCTTTTTGATCAGAACTTTGTAGAGTAGATATTATGACTAGATTCGGTACCAGGACACGAACTGAAGCGCGCTAGAAAGTCATGGTACTCTAATCGATGAACTACCTAAATCAAAAAATAGTCGGATGCCTTGAAACTCGACTTTCCTGGTTGTTCAGTACATAAGTTAGCTCCTATGGGCTCGGACGTGCTATGGCATTTGTGCCTCCTGCTCTGCATCCCCTCCTATGCATCTGTTAGGTTCACGGGCCGTAAGAAGTCACTGCCCAACCTGGAGGGTGAACACAGTATTTTCCCTCCAGACTCCCCTCCGCTTCACTCTTCACTATCTCCTATTCTTCTCCACCGTGAATTTACATAAATTGTATCTACCCCATTTGCATCCTATGTTCAGTTCAATTATTTCTAAATTTATATCAAACTCCCTCAAAACAACTCTCCTAATAGTCGTTACTTACTCACGCACAGACGCAAGCGCGCGCGCTCTCGCACGCACACAAACACACTTGGGTCCTAACTACTGCAGTGCTAACCACAACCAAGTTGCTTTCTCTTTTCATGCAATTTTTTTTTAAATGATTTCTCCATTGTCTTTTTTCCATTATCGCTATTGTCATGTGTGAAATTCCCTACACTGAGTGTAGATCTCATGCATGGGATCCCTGTTTCCTTTCTTTTCATTTTTCCAATCACTTGGTGTTGGGGTGTGTTGCCCGCGGTACTTGAAGGACGACTGCGAATCCAAGAGGCTCGGTAGCTGGGTAGGTTGCGTGTTAATCCTCCCTGCTGCCACCCGAGGAGTGTTAAGATCATACGGCCTCTGCACTTAAAAGAGTTTTTGTGCTCTTGCATACCTTTGGGAATCGCATCGTGAAGGACATCGACTTAACGCAATAGTAAACATCAGATACAGACACTAGGCCGCATCCCCCAGAAAGGTGGGTGGCCGACAGCAAGGCGCACTTCACACCCTCATACGCTCACACTCACACACCTTAGCCCTTTTGTGCTGAAGGGTCCGGCCGGTAACCCTACAACACACACTCTGGGTCACGAGTGCGGTCCGAGGATCCGTTGTCAGCAGCAGGGCCCGACATTTTTCACAGGTTTATCCCCGCCGTGTCATAATGGTCATGCCCCCACCCACGACCATCCCGACAACGATATGCTAAGGGCGATAAAACCCATCAGAGCCGCGGTAAAATCAACCATTCTCCACTCACGCCTGTTCATTGCACGCTCTCTCGCTACTTTCACATTCATGTCTCTCCTTCCTAACGCCTGCTTCACACCATCCATTCACCCAAACTTCGGTCTACCTCTAGGCCTGCGACAACTCGCCTCCGCATTCATCACCCTTTTTACCAATCTCCCTTCATCCATCCTCTCCATGTGCCCGAACCATCTCAGAACACGCGGATTCACTCTGTTCTCAAACTTCTTCACCATCTCTGTTCTGATTCAAACCACGTCGTTGGTGACCCGCTCTCTCAGCGTTACTCCAGCCATGCTCCTCAAACATTTCATCTCGAAAACATTCAACCTTCTTCTCTCATTTGCTCCCACCCCCCAAGTCTCAGCTCGGTAGAGCACAGTTGGGACAACCACACCTTTATACAGCCCTCTCTTTGCTTCCACCCCCAACGTCCTACAGCTCATTACACTCTTCAGTGCACCCAACATTTTACACCCCTCCTTCACTCGCGCCTTCACTTCTGTTTCCTCTAGTTCAGTTATCTCCACATGGGAGCCCAGATACTTAAAACACTGAACTTCCTCCAAGAGCTCTCCATTTAGGGGGACACTCATTTTGCTCGCATCGACAGTCCTCGAGCATCTCATTACTTTACTTTTACCCACGTTCACTCGAAGCTTCCTCCTCTCACTCACTCTACCAAACTCAGACACTAGCCTACATGGCTCCTCCTCTGAATCCGCAACCAGGGCCGTATCATTCACAAATAGCAACTCGCTCAACTGCCAACTCCGCCCATTCGCTCCAACAGTTCCATGCCACGACCCAGCACACACGCGTTCACCTCCCTGACCACTCCATCCATATAGAGGTTGAACATCCAGGGAGACATCACGTAGTCATGTCTAAGTCCCACTTTCACTGTGAACCAATCACTCACCTCGCTTCCCACTCTGACACATGCTCGGCTACCAACATGGAAACTCGTCACTGCTTTCAACAGATGTCCGCCTATTCCAAACAAACGCAACACCCTCCACAGCGCTTCCCTGTCAATCATGTCGTATGCCTTCTCCAGATCCATAAAGACCCAGAACACATCTTTTCCTTTTGCTAGGTACTTCTCACAGACCTGTCTCTCTGCAAAAATCTGATCGGCACACCCTCTACCACTCCTAAAGATACACTGTTCCTCTCCAATCACGCAGTCCGTCCAGTCTCTAATCCTTTCGATCAGCCATCTCCCGTACAACTTACCAACCACACATAACAGACTGATATCTCTCTAGTTGCAGCATTCATTTGTATCTCCTTTGCCCTCATGTTACGGAACAATGCAGGCACTGCGCTACTCAATCGGTACCACGCGCGCCACAAAACACAAGCTCAGTAACCTCACCAACCATTCGACAATCGTTACTCCACCCTTCTTCAGGCTCTCGGTCGCAACGCCATCCAAACTCGGGGCTTTCCTGCTTTCATCACTTCCACCGCCTCCTGCACCTCTTCCCTGGTAATGTCCGCCACAAGTCTTTCTCCCAAAACTGGCACTCGAGCACCACCACCTACAGCAACAATGTCAGCTTCTCTGTCATCCTCGACATTCAACAACTCATCAAAATACTCGGCCCACCTCTTCCGTACATCACCACTTTCCAACAACAACTGTCCGGGTTCATCTTTCACCACTCCCTCCTTTCCGGTCTCTCCCTTTCTCACCCTGTTCACCTCTTCCCAGAACATCTTTTTGTTCTCCTCAAAATTCTGGCACAACCGTCTGCCCCACCTGGCATCAGCGTCCCTTTTGGTTCTCCTCACCACCAGTTCACCTCGTTTCTCCTCTTTTTGTAGCTTTCATAAGCCAGCACTGACTTCACCTGCAACCACCCCTCAAATGCTTTTTTTTTCGTGCCACCGCCAGTTTGACCTCGTTACACCACTGGCAAACTTTCCTTCTGCACCCGCCCACACGGCGCGCACCACACACCTTCTTCGCACATCTCAGAAATGCATCCCTTAACGTCTCCCATCCTTATTCCACATCTCTCAGGTCCTGTCCTCTCACGTTGTCATAATCTTCCCTCAAAGCCTGCTGGAACTCCTCGGCTCTACTTCTCACATTCAGCCCACTCACTCTCACTGGTTCGGTGCCAGAAGAACTTTGACTCCAGTGCACTAGAAAGCCTTGACACTCTAATCTCTCACTCTCACTGCGTTTCTTCCTCCTTCCACTGGTTTGTTGCCCTTCCACTTCTGCTCCACTTTTAATATACCTTCCACCAGCAGATGGTCAGACACTCCTCCACCCTTCCCTCTCATTACCCGCACATCCAACAGCCTCCACACCACTCTCCTTGATATCAGCACAAAATCCATCAGCGCTCTCTCAACCACCACCACGGGCCATCCTTACCCATGTGTGCTTCTGGATATCTCGCCTCTTGAACAAACTGTTCCCGACCACCAATTCCTGCTCCATACACAGACCTATCAGGTTTTGTCCACTGTCATTTCTACCGGGAACGCCATACCTTCCTATCTCATTCTCCACCACTACGTCTCGAACTCTCGCATTAAGGTCACCCAATACAACTACATTGAAATGACCTCCAAAACTCTCAATACACTCATTCAGGCAGTCCAGAATTGCTCTCTCTCCTCTTCACTCCTCTCGCTGCCAGGTCCGTAACCACTCACAAATGCCCATCTTGCTACGCCTAACTTACCTTTCCCCCACATCAATCTTGAAGACACCTCCTTCCATTCGGTAGCGCTACTAGCCAACCGATCACTCAATGTCAAGACCACACCAAACTCACATTCGCCTTTACCTTTCAATTTCGTCTCACTCAGAGCCAACACATCAAACTTTCGCCTCACAAAAATCTCACAAATCTCTCCTCTTTACCTCATTCGTATTAAGCTACGCACATTCAGCGACCCTAACTGAAGATAATAAGAAAAAATTGCCTATATCTTGATGCAGCACTGTTTGCTGGTTTGACGTTCAGCTCCAAAAAGACGCTGAGTCCAGTGCCCTGGAAAGCCTCGTCTCTCTGATCTAAACTGCTCTGTACCCTGGCCAGTCATTAGTCCCCAGGGTGAAAAACCTGTTCCTCTTGTTCTTTGCAGATAATCAGCATGAGAAGAAGGACTAGAGTGAAGTGCTTGAAGTACTCCAGACAAGCGGCCTTTGCCACGACCAGTGCCGTTGGAGGCCCCAACCGATGCCTATCGTTGTAGCAGCACTCAACCAGTACCAGCCGTTGGAGTGAGGCCTTCACCAATGCTTTTGGAATGAGGCGATCGTAGTGCTTTTGGAGCGAGGCCCTCACCGGCGTCTTTAGAGTGAGGTCCCCACCAGTGCCGTTGGAATGAGGCCCCCACTAGTTCCGTTGGAGTGAGGCTCCCACCAGTGCCGTTGGAGTGAGGCCCCTACCAGTGCCGTTGGAGTGAGGCCCCCACCAGTGCCGTTGGAGTGAGGCCCCCACCAGTGCCGTTTGAGTGAGGCCCCCACCAGTGCCGTTTGAGTGAGGCCCCCACCAGTGCCGTTTGAGTGAGGCCCCCACCAGTGCCGTTGGAGTGAGGCCCCCACCAGTGCCGTTGGAGTGAGGCCCTCACCAGTGCCGTTGGAGTGAGGCCCTCACCAGTGCCGTTGGAGTGAGGCCCTCACCAGTGCCGTTGGAGTGAGGCCTACGCCATTGCCGCTGGAATGAGGCAATCACCACTGTTTTTGGAGTGAGACCCTCACCAAGGCCGTTAGAGTGAAGCCCTCACAAGTGACACTGGAATAAAGCATGCAACCTGACCACGATTTGCCTGAAATTAGACCACCTGTTTATATTGTGATTGACGGATGCATTTTGCAAGGTAGCCGGAGTAATGGTGTCATAGCTGATTGGTATTGGACTCAGTGGCGCTTGAAACCTTAGAGCAACTCATGTAAGATTAGGTGAGTCACTCACTGACCACTACTTGTGTAAAGTGGTGCCAAGCGTTCTTCCGAGTTTATTCTAAATGTTGGCGCATAGTTTCGGTTAGGCTGTTGCGCTCCCTGCATCCCTTTTCTACCTCTCAAACTCACCTTTCCGTTTCTGCTACTCTCATGTGCGAGATTCCCTACACCGAGTGTAAATCTCGTGCGTGCTTTCACTCTGTAGTATCTCTTAATTTCTTCCTTGGCTGAAGGACTTCGACTCAAAAAATGCTACCGAGGGCTTCTAAACCAACTCTGAGCTAATTATGTGGTATCTATTTTTTTCCAATGCGAATGAACGCATTCAGCACAGCTTTTTCTGGAATTTCGGCATTAAGGGGGTAACCACGAAAAGTGTTAAGCCCTCACCACTTCACCATTCAGCTAAGGTTTTATAAAACCGCCCAAGTTACTTCTATCCTTTTCCATGAACATTTTATGTAATGTATATAATGTGATCTCGTTTATCACTTGGGATAAATTATCCGTCTAAAGTCAGTTGTATTCTGCGCATTCCCTTTACATAATGACAAGTGAAGTAGATGATTTTCGTTACACTAATATATCTTATTGCTATAATAGATCTTAGAAACCTAACGTTTGTGGCCAGAGGTTATTTAAGAACTATTGCCTGCCCTAGATGTTTTTTCCGTTTGTTCGAATAAATTAATTTTTAATTTTAACGCGCTCTTCGTGCAGTTGACGTTGTCTGGTCGTCAGCTTTCAAAATGCCAAACACTCGTGGAAATAAATATACTACGGAACTGCCTTGCGTGAGCTATATGTATATATTATTCGATAGTAACGAAAGATAAAGCGGGTAGCCTCGGTTCAGTTGACTTCATGATTGAAATATAATATTGTCTTCGTGGTATGATATTTAACATGGAGAGAAATCGTGGATTACATGATCAACTAAACATTTGAGATGTTATTGCAAAGGCAGTGAGAAACTATCAGAAGACTCTGGGCATTTCGAGCATGCATTCTCTTCCCGCAACCAATTCTGTAGGTTGTGAATTCATCTAGTCGATCTTTTTGTCTCGATTGCTGCTTCTATAAAATTATCTTAGAATTGAGTATGTGGCCTAATATTTTCAACGGCGTGTTCTGCTGTAAAATTATCCCAATATTGAGCATGAAGCATTATAGTTTCAACGACGTTTTAAACAAAGTAGGTCAAAACATTTTTGCCTAAATGACCGCAAGTTAGCTTGTACACGTTTAAATGTTGATTGGCTTATAGTAATATTGTAGCTTCATCTCCTAAAACAGGATAATAATGACAACCATTATTCTGGTTAATATAGAATTTTTGGTTTGTTCAAAGCATTGAAGAGTGGTGTTATGGCCAGACACCGATCTTTGTTGTGTGAGATAGAGCCGTTGTCGCGGCTGTTTTCTGTTGTGAGAGTTTTGTTGTGGACCCTGTGGAAATGTAAGTATACCTTAACAACTGTATCTAACGTCGTTGACGGCAAGCGATGTGCACGCCCAATATTTTGACCAATCCCTGTCATAGGCTAACGATTAGATAAAAAAGTAATCAAACTACCGGTAGTGGCAAACCTCTATTTGTCTAATCCACTGTAACATTGATGAACGTTTCACTGATTGTGTGTAGAGTAATTTAAATTATTGTAAGTAGACATGCTTTCACATTCCTAATCTTAGTAGTCCTAATCGAGAGGCAGCAGTTAGACAAAGTTGTGTACCTAAGTATCATTTTGCTCGACGAAATTCTGACATTTTTTATTTTTTAGCATTGTAACATACTATTTTATTTGTTGTAATTTAATGTTTATTGGTTTTTGTCTTGAAGATCGACGCAAGGCCGAATCCCGCAGAAGACAGGTGGTCGTCAGCCTTCAGCGCTAAAGGGTCCGGTCAAGACCCCGCGACTCACACTTTGGGTCAGGAGTGAGGTCAGTGATCAGTGTCATAAACAGGGCCAGACAGCTTTCTCAGGTTTACTCCTGCTGCGTCATAATGGACGGGCCCTCCTTCATTCAGGTCCATCTCGTTTCTCGACAAGACGCCAAGGGCGG
Source organism: Gammarus roeselii (assembly GCA_016164225.1). Lineage (NCBI taxonomy): Eukaryota > Metazoa > Arthropoda > Malacostraca > Amphipoda > Gammaridae > Gammarus > Gammarus roeselii. The sequence continues at coordinate 4,834 of SDVV010013560.1, read as the reverse complement.
GTAAGCGCATCGGGAAGCTACAAATTGATGTAGGTTGAAGAAAATTAGAGATATGTTCGAGACCTAAAGATGCAAGCTCATTCAGTTTCTGTATAAATGTAGTTAATGGAGAAAGTTTAGTATTTTAATTACCCGTGCTCTCATGTGGACGTTGAAACTGTTAAGTGCAAAGAAGATTGCGATTGGCTGTAGGGCATTAGGTCGGAAGCCAATATGGTATTGTTTGAGGAAGTATTGTCCCAACTGTGCTCTAGGGTGAGAGACGTGGTGGGGCGAGAGCGGAAGAGAGAAAAATGTGTAATGTTTTTGAGACGAAATGTTTGAGATGTTAGCCGGAGTAACGTCGAAAGATTGGATCGATTATGATATTCGAAATAGAACGGGTACGGTGCCAAAATTGAATGGTCAAGCAGATTCACTTGTTGTGAAGTGGTTTGGATGGATGATTGGTAAAAAGCTTGATGAGAGTGGAGGTAAATGCATGTAGGGCAAGGAGAAGATTGAAATTTGGGTGGATGGACGACGTGAAGCAGGCTCTGGAAAGAAGAGACATCAGTTTCGATGCAGCGAGAGAGCGTGCGATGAATATGTATGTAGGCATACAGCCGTTTCCCTCGAATTAGGAGGGTGGCTAAGCTAGGCTGATATAGAGGGGGAGGCGCCCAATCTCCCCGCCACAAGAGCGCCATGTCGCTGTCTACCAAGGCTTGAACTCGCGACCTGCAGCACCAGAGGCTGTCACTATAGACTGATACGCTAACCACCCGACCACGGCGGTCTAAAAATATGAATATGCGAGTTGAGAATAATTGAAGGGATAAATTTTGACGAGGCCCTGATAAGCTTTGTTTTTTGTCCTTGGCGTCTCATTGAGAAACAGCTTGGACGTGGTTGGAAGAGGGCCCGGCAATTATGGACGCAGTAGGGAAGAGTGAAATCTGTCGGACCCTACTGTTGTAGATGACACTAATCTCTGACCACACTACTGACCCGAAGTGTGCGTTATGGGGTTCTGGTCGGACTCTTTAACACTAAGTACATTTTAACGTGTGTGAGTGTGTGAGGTTAGTCTTGCCGTCGGCCGACAGCCTGCTGCACGCCATTATTTCGGACGCCAGTTAAGACGGCGATTGAACTTTTTGGACCGCATGTATCTGGAGGATTCGGATTTGCGTCTATATCGGTCAGGTCTGACAGCGCTGTTGTATATACTTGATCGCTTTTGTCCCTACCCCGCCTATTCGTAACCTTTTCAACATTGTACCAGCAGGATAGCGCAATATATGACCCAGTGAATTGGAAATCGAAAAATAGCGTTTGAGATGAATTACGTGTTCTTTTTTTCGCGCGCGTGGCCTACAAGTGATTCTGTTCAAGAACATCAATTTGAAGCTTGCTTGCTCAGCGATCGGGCAGTTGATGGCTACTTATTGGTCGGATGAAATATGAATAAATTGCCTTAATGTGTATTTTTACAGCTAATATACTCGAGTTGGTGTGTGGTTAAGTGAGTTTTTAGATGCGTTTATATATCTAGTCGTCAACATAGCCCCTCAAATCTTTGTGCGTAAGACAACATAGCTTGCATTATCATTTGGTCGCGCCCCACATGGGAGCTCACGCAAGAGCTCCGGTGGCGATGAACTCCGTAATCTTTTTAATCATGATTTGGTGCTGAATAGAAGCATCGTTCTGTTAGCACAGCTACGCATAAACCATTTACGCTCGTTAATGTAACATCCCTTGCGTGCATACGTGCCGCAATTGAACATTTTGAAGAATTTTAATTTCAACTGAATTACTGTCGCCTAAGCGAGCGTCCGAGTTTCATTGGAGATGAGCCCCGTAATCTAATATTTTGTGCTGAAGTCGCTATGATTTGTTCGTACCACTTAACTGTGCAGAGGTGGAGCTAGGTTCTCAAATACCAGAACAATGAGTTAGCGTTCATATGAGTTGAAGACTAGTGTGCTTACTATCGCGAATATAAATCAACTGTTGGCCTTCGACTAATATTAGGCAATTAGTATGGGGCTACTTGCAGCATTTTTCAAGTTACCCGTCTTGCTGCTTTTGGATGATACTTTTCCCGAAATATTAAAATGAAGCACCTGAACTTAAATGAGGGGTTCAGCCATACGACTGCAGGACTGTGCAAGTACCTCCGGCAACAATTTGGATTTCTGTGTGAACCGACTGCTTTGCTTCGTGTGTCATTGAAACCAACTGGTGCACTGACAATCGATGTTATTGTATATATAACCCAGAGCTTCAATCACTAAGCAACTTGATGTCCATGTTATTTATCGACTGCTCGGAGTCGAGTCGATAACGAAGTGTGTTCGGAAACCCAAAGTAATTATCATCATGATAGACGTGAGTAGAGAATGGTTGTGAAAGACGAGTTTTGTTGCAGCCTGATGTGCTTTCCCAACTTTGCATATAGTTGAGAAAGGGAACAGCGTATAGTTGAGAAACGTGGATGGGAGAGGCTTTGCAGCTGAGTAAAACAGTGAAAGTTGCCAGGGCCCTGCTGCTAACACTGAAATCGGACCTCACTCTTGACCAGGAGTGTGTTGCGGGGCCCTCGACAGATTCCTAGATTACGTTTTTTCTCAATCCTCTCGTGCATGAGATCTGTGCGTCGACCACCGCCCTTCTGGCGGATTCGGCCTTCCTTCTGTATCGAGGTATTTAACAGTATATATGAAACAATGAATTGATATCAAATTTGAAGTGATGAAAGCTCGCTATTGAAGTTCACCTTCAAGAGATCAGAGGGCAAGATGTTTCGGCCTGGTTGGGTGGCTGACTTTCCCATTCCCACCAACCAGCCCCAAAAAGAATTTCAATTCCATTGTCCGAGACGATATCCGATAATATTGATTTTGTCGATATTATCGGAAAATAATATCAATCGGTGTGGTTTAAAAAAAAATGGGGACCACATATTAGGTTTACTAATATGTGGTCCCCAGTTTTAAGAGATAAGCAACCAGAGTTGCGCTTAAAACCAGTGGCATGCCCCTTGATGCTGTGCCTTTTTTTTCAATTCTTCAGCCCTCTACAAAAGGTCATTCCTCGCCGTTTTCATCATATTTTCCCCTAGGTCATCGTTTGAGCGTACGAGTTTACTACGTTATCATGATGATTCTATGTGTATTCTCTGCTTAGGGAATAGCTGGCAAAACTATGATGAATAGGCTCTGGTGGTTTGATTTGGGCTTCATTTCCGCGAGTCATTGCACCCTCCACCGCAGAAATGAGGCTAAAATCAAACTAAGATAGATACCGCGTCCTACGAAGGAGCTTCCATAGGCTGAAGCCCGCGCTCCGGTGATTCAGTTCCGTAACTTGACCCGTTAATAGATGCAAATGAGGGTACGGAGCTTTGCGCTGTTAAGTTGCTCCATTTTGCGTGTAATAAAAATTGACAAAAGTGCTCATCTTCACCAAATAAGAGGGACAGTCACTGTTTTTTTTTTCGACAAGATGGAAGTTCGATTATCTATTCTAAACGCCACGCGTAATTTCCAATTGCTTTTCGATGACTGTTGATCCAATAACGCGTTTATCAACGTCAGAGCATAGTTTTTAGTTCGTCTCGATTTATTTCTTGACTAATTCCTCCTGTCCTTCCACCTATGCTAGGTAACTAACGACATTTTTATGCATAACTTGAACCAAAAATTTAATTTTCTATGGTTATAGAAGTTCGTTATAAAAATTCATTATGTGATCTAATGACACAAAGCTCAACTGTTTTTTTCCATCTCTTGCGGCATCGCCCTACGGGGGAGTCTGCATTAACTTCGCGTTGGGACTCCGGTGGAACATGGAAGCAAATAACAAATAAAAACAAAATCTATTGCTGCCTTGCTTGTCGTGAGCTTGACGTTTCTGGTTTATTCATGTCGATTTTGAGAAGAAGATTTTCGGGCAAGGGGAAAAGGATGAAAACGAAGGAAACAGAAGTTAGAAGTGAAAGATGAAAACTACCGGTTGTTATTGGAGAGTGGTAATGCACGGAAGAGGTGGACTGTGTATTTTGAAGAGGTATTGATAACATAAGGCCTACCTCCAGCAAATTTATTTGGTGGGTGTGAGTCATCGCACGCACCTCCGTAGGGCCCTCCAGCGAAGAAAGTTGTTGAATGATGATGTCAGAGGGGCTGACATGTTATTGTTGTGGGTGGTCGTGCGTTGCTGCGGACATGACTAATGAAGAGGTGCAGGAGGCGGTAGCGGTGATAGAAGGAGGAAAAGACAATAGTTTGAACGGCGTTGTGACCGAGTCTGTAAAGAAAGGTGGAGTAACGATAGTCAAATGGCTTGTAAGGCTACTGAATCTGTGTTATGTCTGACTTTTCCCGCTTGAGTGACGCAATGCTTTTATTGTTCCGCTGTATAAGGGGAAAGGAGATTATAAAATTATTGCTGCAACTCGAAATGTCTTGGGGTGGATGGATGCTTATTCATTTTATAGATCATTAACACTTTATTTTAGTATTTCAGTATTTCTTCTTGCTTGGGCTCTATTATTCTTCTCTGCCCTTTTTTCATGGTGATAAATTCTGAATTTGTTATTATTATATGTATCGAGGTTGGTTGACCCAGAGAGGGGAGGTTTTCGTGGGACCCGGGGGTTTCGGGAACCCGGGGGACTTGGGAGACCAGGTGGATTTGGGGGGATTCACTTGGACCTTTCTGGGTCTCCTTGAGACCCTTTCGGACCCTTCTGAGAAACAGTGGGACCCTTTTTATGTTGAGCCCCTCCAGCGCTGTAAAACCCATACACAGAAAAATGTTTGTGAGATGCATGAGTAGAACAATT
>SDVV010013559.1:0-15068 GCA_016164225.1 Gammarus roeselii | reverse complement strand
CATATATATACACAGCGGAGAGCTAGAGGTGCAAATGCCGCTTAACAGACCGCAGACTTATATGTGTGTAGAGTTTAAGTCTACCGCACATCAACGCAAACGTCTTTCACCAACCATACGTCTTCTGTAAGGTAGTTATATATTATATTTAACAATCACTATAAGTTCCTATTAAAAATTGCCATTACTAACAACACCGTTCACTTATCTCCCAACCATACAACTAACAACGGTAATGCTTAATTTTGCACTTCCACTTTGCTGTCTCTTCCATGAGTTTTGCAGCAAACTGGTTTACAAAACGCGTGTTACCTCAGTGTTAGTTTCCATCTTTTGTCAGAATACAGTAATGTTGAATGGTTTGTCAAACCATGTAGGGTTTTATTTAATATTGGAGTTTAGCTATGTTTGCATTCATACCAAACATTGATGCGCTTTATCTTGAATAGTATTGCGCTTTGTATTGTGAATCGTCACTGTTTTACTCTCCTGCTAAAATCTGCCATATTGGTGTTTTTTCGTTTCTCTTGGTAACTGCTGACGATCCGGACTTTGGTCAAAGAAATTACTAGCTCCTCAATGATGGTGATGAGCAGTGGTTATGAATCTTGGTGACGTCTTGAATTGGTATACTCTGGAAGAAAATGCGTGTAGAAGATTGTAACAACAAATAATTTTGAAGGTTTTTTATGTGCGATGTACTGTTTACACAGGCAATATTAGGAAAGGTGTAATCACATGCGCTTCTTCTCGAAATTTCATATGCGCATCAAATATTTCTTGTGCAAACTGGTAGTGTACCATGTATAAATAAATTGATTAGTCCTCTCTGATATTTGATATCCCAATAAGTAGTCATGTTAAATGTATAAATAATCAAAATATTATATTTTTAACTGAACGCATGGAGCCAAAATTGGCTCTTTTCCAAGTGCGTCCAATTTTAGTTTGTTCCGCTTGTCTTTGATCTTACGTCAGCCTTCCACGACAATACATGAGATTAAAACTGACAAAAAATTTGAATTCCATGGAAAAGCAAACAATTTCATATGACAAATTTGACAAAGAAAATGAGTAAAATCATGTATTTCTGATGCTAGAGCCTAAGTTGGCTCATTATCAGGGTGAGGGTTAATCCAGTACGCTGTTTTTTTGGTTTATCTTAGATGTTCTTTTCTTGGTCTATCTTTAGTATGCAACCCATGTATGAAATGTGTTGCAATCCATCTTTGCCATACTTGATAGTATAGCTCAGTGTCTGCCTAGTTAGCTGCAGGTGCTAGCATGTTTAGACTTGGTGGGTGTAGATGTGATCTGCAGCAATGCTTTTTTTAAGACTTGACTGGAGATGGAGTGGGGTGCGCTGGGAATGTTCAGGTATTCATCTAATGGCCAACTTATGGCCCGTTGTCTGCAGGTTCATCTTCAGTATCCTTAGCCTTTAACCCCACTTCTGAAACAGCCTAGCTGATCAGGAACAGTCTCCAATTGGTGTAAAGGGTGAGAGAACGCCAAGGTGAATCCTCCACTATCCAAGGTCCTGGGGTGGGTGCCGCCCATGTCTGTGATATGGCCTGGAAGTAGAAGACCTGTATTTGGGCACTGCTCTGCATTTGCCAAACTCTGAATTGAACGCAGAGGACACCCAGGAGATGGGTGGCTATTTTTAGGCAGTGAAGCCTGTACGGGTGCTGCGGCACAGCCCAACAGCTACCCAGGGGTGTAAAAGCCTGTACCTGGGTGCCAGCCAGAGAGCAGCATGCCCAAGGTGCCCAGTTTTATTCAATAGCCAGTCCCAGTGGTCATAACTCCGGTTGGTGTGCACGGATTGGTGTGAGTTCAGCAGGCTCCATGACCTTGCCACTTGAACAGCATGGGTGGGCATTTCACCACCCCTTACAGAAAAATATTTTGAATCTAATCTAAACATCTAAATGAACAGACCTGTGCTGCAATATTAGCATATTGAGTCCACTGTTTTACTGAGGGGAGGGCTGTTTAAATTTTAGTCCAGAGTGTCATTCTACCCAGTCAAATAACACTCGATTGGGTAGAGCCAATTTGTTAATGCTCTGTAAAATTTGGTCAACAGTGGTCTATATCTATTGTGTGTTTCATCTATACGCTGCAATGAATGTGTCTAATAAATCTACTTTTTGTTGCAGGACATCACCAATGGATCTCAGCCATCAGAAATCACTGTACAAGTTCTGGTAAGAATCTGAGAAGAGATTTTTTTTTTCCCTTATTTGTGAGGGCAATCTAGTTATTTGCACAAGAGGTGGCTTGTGGGTAATACATTATTAAAACAGTCTTTTTCATTTTCAATTAACAGAATTCATGGCATCACTTAATAGATATCTCACCTTGGTGGCCTCAAGGCTGCACAACATCCAGCAAAGCCTGAGTGCAGAGCGGGACATAAGACATAAATGCCACAGCACACCAGAACAATGAAAGCTCCACTAAATTATGGAATGAAAAAATCCAGAAATTTGTTCTTCAAGCAACTAACTGATCATTCGGCTATTATGGTACAACATACAAAAAAATATGTGTACAACAATGAACATACATTACTACAAATGAATTAAATTTCATCAGGTTAGTCAAAGTCTAAAATTTCATCATAGATCTGATTAGCAAGGGCTTCCTATTCACTTGCAGGTACTATCTGTGCAACAAATACCATATTTTGTGCATTCTGATTCTAACATCCCTGTAATGAGAAATTGAATGTTGCTATTCATGTATATTCAAACATGAATACAAACTTCCAAATTGCAGGGAAATGTAAGACTATTATAACAATGATGGTAACTTTAATTGGCCTTCTCCACCTAACAAATTCAAATAATTTCTGAGCATCAAAGCAGACCCTCACAAATATTCCATCCAGTTCTTTGGTAAAATCTTCTCCTTATTCTCTCAAACTTTGAGATTATTTCATAACTGCTTGGATTGTATTCTCAAACATGGCTGGCTATGGTTACTTCATTTCTAGATGACAGGGTGCATCAAATTCTAGATGACGGGTAGCGGTAGCTTCATTTTACTTATTTTTTCATTGATTTATTACAAATTATTCCTACAGGCATATACTTGAACCATTTTTGTGTCTCCCATCCCCAGCTGGAGGACTAATTGTTTTAGCGTCGACTGGGGTGACTCCTTCGCATTTTCTGCATACTTTGAAATAACTCAAAAGCACGCGGCTCAGAAACTTTGTATATACGATGCTTATAGCTACTATTATTACCATGAAGAACTATAAGTTTCAACATTCTATCAACCTAAAAAAGTTACTTACAAAAAAGCGTTTGGCAAGCTATGGCCCCCAATCGGGGTTGATTCCCCGCACCAAACGGGTCGATTCCCCGCTGTTATGGGACACAAAACCAACTGATCCCCTAATCGGCTTGTTTGTATAGCGGATATCTACCTGTCCATTGAGCGTGCGAGACCACCCTATCCCATCTCAGTGTTACACCTTTATTGTAGGTCACTGGTAATCGATAGACCAGTTATCTCTCTGAAATCACACATCATATTTGGCGAATTATGTATTTATAGCCATCAATAAGATTGACCCCTGAGATCCACAGATTGACGGCGACCTATCAACAGGACGAGCGTAAACGAAAAAACTTGTTGAATTAGACAAACACGCACATACCATGAGTCCGACGACGGCCGTACCTAGACCGGAAACACGAGCAACTACCTCAGTATGCGAGTGACCTTCCACCAGCTCACGCAAGCAGTGATCTTAAAATGGACACCTCGCAAATGATACGGATAATAGCACCCCGCCGACAAACATCCGGAAGCCTTCCACTTATGCAAGAACCGCCGTATGTCTATTCTAAAATTCCCGCTGTTCGATGCTAACGGTTTTGAGTGCCCTCCACTCACAGATCTCCACGTGTCCACCGCCAATCCCAGTCCAAGCAACTGTTGGTACTATGAATGAGGAGAGCAATTGACTATGCTAAGGTCCAGCCACCACTCTTGGATAGGAATGAAAAGTAGCTACAACTTTGACCCTTACACTTCACCACCAGACATGCTACAACAATGAAATCTTAGGACTGCAGATGAGTACCTGCCTAACCAATACAATACCTCTCTGTTATTCAGTATGTAACTTAGTGGTTCATTTCCCGTTATAGCCCAGTACCAAAGTATTCATGATTATTAAACCCACTTTGGACACCTCTTCAACCAATGAAGATACCATCGTAGGGCCAGATGAAGACTTCAAGACGTATCCTTTTTGGGATGAAGTACTGTGGGTTTATGCTGCCCATTTCTTTAAATTCAGATTCCACAGCAAAAGGCTTCCCCTTAGGTTTTGACGTGATGAGAACCGTTGTTACTACCTTGAGGATAAGGTAAGGTGCTCCCTTGCTGGATTAGACCTATGTGGTCATTCAGGAGTCCATTGGTTAATTTTCAATTATTTGTCTAGCATCATTTAGGGAAACTTGCAGTTATGAGGAGGCCTTCACACCATTTTTCCCAATAGTGGCAACAGGGGAAAGCAGCCTATCAGCCCTCTCACTCCGGGGTTGAAACTTCAAATCCTCGTTTCTGAAGGCCAAGCTGAGAAAGAAGGGCCAGCACTTTAAATGCTTGTTGCATGAGAAAAAAAAACTTACATCCTTAGTCAACATACAAAGTTTACAACTAGGTGATATGGCTAACACTGGAACCCTACTTCTTCATTGGATGTTTTGGCAACGGCCAAATGTTAGGGCTAAACCATTCAAACAACGATCGGACAGAGTGTTCCAGAATCAAAACCCCTCGCATTGATGCCAATTTAGGAGACGAGATAAATCAACGATCACACATATACCTTCCGCACTACACCAGACTTCTCACCCACAAGACTCGATAAGTGCTCTCAGTGCTTCTCTCACCTCGTGTCCTTGATCACAGACGGTCAAGTTCAGGTGCACTCCTGCGGCGTACTACGACCACAGCCAGGTGAGGAAAACCTGATAACAACCCCTCAGGGTCACTAACCAGCAATCTCCGCGCTCAAGCGACAGCCATGGAACAAGTCTCAAATCTTGTATGGCACTCTGTACAACAACGTCTGAAACAAAAGGCTTGCGATTAGGGAAACGATGATGAACAGGGGTTTACCAACTCCCGTCACACCGCACCCCTCATATCGATAATTGAATCATGAAGTGAAAGTTTGAGAGTACCAATAGAAAAAGCATGCCTATATTAGTATATATCAGTTCCTTAAAACAAAATGTTACAGAAAATATTATGTATGACATTTTTCTTTTATGCTCGTCTTTTGCTGCAGTCATACCCGATAGTCCAGAGATTTTTTTTCCAATTTCACTGTGGGAAACAATGTTTTTCTTCAATAATTGCAAACTAACTTAACTGGAGTTCATTTCTCCACATCCTGAACTAATTATGACCCTAAAATATCAGTAAATAAGCAGATATTATGAAAGATCTTTTTAATGATATAATAAAATGTGTGACAAATGTATTTCTTCAATTCTATAGCAAACTAATTGCATGAACATGTATACAAGGCATGCTAGGTAAGACATTGTTATTTTGATGTGAAAATATAATGAAAAAAGATTTTTCCTGGGTGTTAGAAATAAGTTAACACTTAGGCCTAGACTTGTCATCATGTGTTATAATCATTGTGTCATTGTAAAATAAGTTATACATTTTGAAATTAGCTGTGGTGTCATTATTTGGGTCAATTACTTCCAGATGTCTTTATATGTGTGAAGAATTGCATTTAATTACTTATTGAAGAAAAACAAAGATATTTATTGACTAAATATGTGTTGGGAATCACCCCTGATTGTTTTTTCTCCTGGGGGGATTCCCCGCAGTTGTTTATTTGTGTATATATTTACAAAAGTTTACATTTCTTTTTAAAATTCTTGAAATCCTTTATACATATTCCAAATATCACCACCAAATTTTGCCCTAATCCAATGGAAGCTCAAGCTACAGCATCAAAGTCTGCAGAACGTCAATTCTTCCAAACCAAAATTATCAGAGACCTGAAAAACACGCCTTCACTTTGGCCATTTTTCATAAATTCTGTGTGCGTATCAAATTTTGCAAGTAGCTGATGCTTACTAACAAAAACTTCTTGCAAGTCCTGTAGTCAAGAAGTGACATTTTCAAAATTGTGGCGCCCAAAAGAGGGTTGCGGGGAGTCACCCCGTTTTCTGATCATGGGGAATCACCCTGGTTGACGCTACATATTGTGATGTGTTGTTACCACTGAGTAATGTTGCTTATTATTGTAAAGGGTTTTGTAGCCTCATCTGAAAGGGTGTTTCTGTCTGTTGGTCCGTTGATTAACATGCTTGTTTCAGAGGTTTTTCAAAATGCTATGTCATTGCTAGTAATGCATAGCTTTAGAATTTTTTTAGGTTAAATTTAAAAATAGCCTCATACACAGAGGTCTTTATTGGGTCATTTTATCAATTTTTTTTAAATTGATAAAATGCAAAAGCTATGCTAAAAATATATTGATTATGACAATTCCTACATCAAACTTAGGAACTGCACTTGCACAATGCTTTGCTTTGACATTTTCTTGAACTTATTTGTTTATTTCAAATCTGCATTTTTTCGTCTCCTTTGGTACAGCTTTGGGACTGACCATATTCCAGCTCTGGCAATTCATGCTTTTTACGAGATACTTATTTGCACGTGCCAAGGCATTTCAACACTTTGATTGCTACATGCTCCGTATTTGGTACACACAATGATGTCCCAAACTGCAACATGCGCCATATATGGTACAGGCAATAAAAAAAAATTATGGAGTAAACCAGGGTCAACTCCACGTGAACCCTTGATAGAGTAGCTATAGACATTAATAATTATAAAAGCATGTAATATTGTTTGTACAATTTATTCAGAAGAATACAAGTAGTACTAATCGTGCACAATTTGTTTGGTAATTCTAAAAAATGAGAATGCAATGTTAAATCTAAATAAAAAATGTTAGTTTTCCATTGCTGGAAAATGTATCCCTGGCTCAAGTATGAAGTACAATAGGAGGAACAATAAACACTGGACATCTGAAATCACACCTAAACTCAAAGTGAATGCCTCAATGAGAAGCAAGATACAGAGAAATGGCTTCCCATCACTGGTATCACAATTGACACTCTCCTTGCTTTTCGTCTCTCTGCTGATCTGCCTTCATTGTTTGCAATGATATCATAGCAGGACCTGCAGCCTTTTCTTGTTTTGAGCTTTGGTCCTTCAGTTTCAACGGATGCATGACTGGAAAGCAGGCCTACAAAATTGGAATGCAGGCCTCCAATATTGGAATGCAAGCCTCCAATATTGGAATGCAGGCCTCCAATATTGGAATGCAGGCCTCCAATATTGGAATGCAGGCCTCCAATATTGGAATGCAGGCCTCCAATATTGGAATGCAGGCCTCCAATATTGGAATGCAGGCCTCCAATATTGGAATGCCTTGTTCCTGGAAGCATTTTTTTTTCTGTAATTAGTGACATGACTAGACATTCTTTGAATTCTGTCACACACATTGTCTTTTGTTGGCTATAAAACTGATTGTAGAGTGCCCGAGCATTTATATACTACAGCAGTTCCTGTCAACAACTTGATGGCCAATTTGCAGTACCACTTCATGCTTCTTCTGAGGGCATTATTGTAAGTTTGCATGTGATCTAATTTATCTACTCTACATTTAGCGGCATTGTAGTCCAGAACGCTTTGAGGCTTGAGCATCTCATTACCATTTTGATCCTTTTTCCCTGAGGGTTGAAGATTGCTTGAATGTTTAGGCACAGAAGACAGCATTAGCACTTTCCTTTCATCTTTCCAGTTGCAAACTTTCACTCCTTTGCTGTTCATCAAACGCAAGATTTCTCCTTTCTTCAGTTTGGCCTTTTTAATGGAGTGAGGCAATGCTTTTTGTTTTTTCCGCACAGTTCCACAGTAAAACGTTTTTTTCCTGTGAGATTTTTCCCAAGGAAAGGAACAAATAGAAATTATCCCCATAAATAGTTGATCCCTGCAGAAGAAGAGACCTTGAAAGCTGCAGGACAGCAGACTCTGAATGCTGAAATGTAGGCTCTTTGGCCATATTGCCTGAATAGACAAGAAAATTCCATGTGTATGAGTTGAGTGTGCAGAGCTAATATAGCTTTATCCCATATATATGGTCTTTTCCAGGAATGTATTGTCCAATGATAACCCCTCTGAAATTAACAAGACTTCTCTATGACAACACTTGATCCTGGAGTGTACACTGACCTGCAGCTTTGAGAAACACTGTCAATTAGTGGTTGGACTTAATGCAACTTGTTTTGTTGGTCGATCACTTCATTGTCGTTAAAACTAAGCATATTCAGTAGTAACTGGAATCTGTCTCAGGACATGTTTTTGAATGAAATAATAATTGTATATCCTTTTTTTTTTTGGACCAGTAGTGCTCAGTTTTTGGGGCATGAACAAGACCCATGCATATAAAAATCCCAAGAAACTTTCTCATTTATTTTGCATCTGTGGGTATCCATTTGGCTAGCCTTGATTTCCATGTCACAGCCTTTGACTGAAGAGTTTGAATAGCATACCTATTTGTTTCATTCATAGTAGAAGTAAAAGTTTATCTGTTACAAAGAGCAAATATAAGTTTAAGGGCACTAATAAATTATTCTCTCTGCTCAGCGTTGGTTTCTTCAAAAGCTGCTCTTTTCCTGTAAATCTGAAAGATTGCTGTGAGGCAACAATGGGAGTCAACAAATTGTCTGCATGTACTTCAGAGTTATTTATTTCTAGTTCAATATCTTCAGCCATGTTTTCAACATAAACTGGCAAGCCACTCTCAGAACTTGCTGAAGAATTTTCTTCTGAGGCAGTTGGATTCCAGTTGGTACTTGATGAACTGCAGTTGGAACAAGAATCGTCATCTGGTCGATGGCGCCAAGAACCGTAAAATGACAGAGGATCAATAGGTCTCCCAGAGAAGATGAAAATGATTTGAAACAATGTCCAAACTACTTACATAAAAGCAAAAACTAGGGTGTTCCATACATCAAAACTTATTTTGATGTATGCAGTCAACTAAAAAACGCAGTGTACCTCATTTGGCACACAAAGCCTCACATGTATACGAGTTCAATTACAGGCAATGTGAGCCACTATTGGTGCACAAACATAGTGAGGCTATATGGCGCACAATGCGACAAAGATAGCAGTTTTTGTTCCAAGCAATGTGTACCAATTGAGGCTCACTGTTTTCATGTCAGAATCTTGTAGAACTCACCTTTAGCAGAGCGACGCCCAACCTCCCACCTTGCTGTCATCTCTTGAACTGAAGTTAGCTAGGTTTGAACACGGCACCTCAGGGGCATACAGGCTATTTTGGGAGTCGCAGTCAAGGTGTTAATAATGGATGGTTTTTGTAGTTGGAGGTTTAAATTTAAAAGCAGAGCATCATGCTGAATTCCTCATCTGCTTGGCCTGAAATGCTCTCTAAATGTGATAATTTTTCAGGTGTTCCTACTCGCAGTTTGGCCAGAGACATTTCCAAATAATAGGGCTCAGCCAATAATGCATAACTTCTGTTACTTCATCTCAGAAACTTAGCAACACCATTTGCAGAGCTCATCATTGATTTTTTATACATTTCCAAAATGATGCTCTGAACTTGATCATTATTTTGCCTCACTTTCAGTATGGCTTTTGGGATACGATCAATAGCAGCAGCACATGCAGAGCTCTGTCACTGGTAGCTATTGGTGAACAATCAGAGATCTTGAGGGAATGTGATTCCGGTAATTCATACTCGCATCCTAGCTATCATGAATGAATGCTTCTTTTACTAGTTGTGGAACAGCTTTCCAAGTTGTGGAACAGCTTTCCAAGTTGTGGAACAGCTTTCCAAGTTGTGGAACAGCTTTCCAAGTTGTGGAACAGCCTTCCAAGTTTTGTGGTGGAGTCAGATTTCCTGAAGGCATTCAATGGGCTGCTTGCAAAGTTTCTAAGTGATGTTCTGAGTTTGTTTAGGTTGTGGGAGGTTCTTCTGTAACATGTTGGTATCCTAGCTTTGGATCTACCTGCTGGATGTGCCACCTCTCCCCTCATCCCCCTTTTTTTTGTGTATATGTTGCTGTGATGCTGGAATGGTGGGTTGTGGTGTGTGTGTGTGTATCTGTCTGTCTAGATGTGTTGCTGTTCTATATATTTTTTGTGCGTCATCCGTGCGGATGGTTCATGTGATGGTCAATGGTGCGCACTAATTCCAGTTCCTATACCTGTGTTACCATAGCTGTTCTCAATAATAAACTGGCACGCATGGCTGTGCTGGCCGCCCCCTGCTCTGCTGCTCCTCACTTGCTTGTAGTGCTGCTGGAGGGGGCTGCAAAGGCAAGAGCAAATGTAACTATAAACAATGGGGGAAACATGATTTTTGGATTTGACCGGATGATGACTTGTTTCAATTTATTGCTCACAATTAGAAAATTTCAAAGTAAATATTTCTTTCTAGAACTGTCCTTGCAGACATTAAATGATTTATAGTTTGAATTATTATACACTTTTAATTGCAGTACTCCTGTCAGAATATAGTTGAATTTATTGTACACTATTTTAAATGCACTTCTCCTGTCCAAATAAAATATAAATTTACTGTTTCTGTAAATGTCTTGAATCATTTTGATGCTTAACACTTCTTTTTATACTTTACCTTCCCTGCATGAGGAGGACACTTTATAAACATATAGCTTCTTACAAACCCTCCAAACCTTGAACTTCAGGGGGTGAAAAGAGCTTTGATCTTACCCATTTAGATGGTAATGTTTACAACTTGTTGTTTGTACTGTAGAAGTCTTCATATGTAGTTGGTCCTCACTAGGTGCTAAGTCATTTGTATTGAGGTACTTATTCTATTTATGAGATGTGGTAGAAATTTTGTGTTTCTCATTTTGTTAATTTTTGGTACTGTCTAACAGTGTTGGGCTTTGAATGACAGCTATTATGCATCTATTTTTTTTTTAGGCTGTGCGCAAGTTCCCCACGGGTGACCGCTGTCGCATGCTCATCTCTGATGGGGTGCACAGCAGTGGGATGGCCATCCTAGCATCTCAACTCAACCACATGGTTACCAGTGGTGAAGTAGCTGCAAACACTGTCGTCCAGGTCACACGCTATTTCTGCAATGAAGTTGCAGACAAAAAGAAGGTATGTTTGTAATTGAAATTTATTAAACATTCCAATTTTTATATAGCTAACTACAATAGGTGATGTAATGGTATCAGTCTGAACTCCATGCACAACCTTATTACTACTCAGCTAGCTACCACACTACCTAGCTCACTACAAAGCAATATGTGCCATATTACTACTCAGCTAGCTACCACACTACCTAGCTCATTACAAAGCAATATGTGCCATATTACTACTGAGCTAGCTACCACATTACCTGGCTCACTACAATGCAATATGTGCCATATTACTATTCAGGTAGCTACCACACTACCTAACTCACTACAAAGCAATATGTGCCATATTACTACTCAGCTAGCTACCACATTACCTAGCTCACTACAATGCAATATGTGCCATATTACTATTCAGCTAGCTACCACACTATCTAGCTCACTACAGTGCAATATGTGCCTTATTACTATTCAACTTGCTACCACACTGCCTAGCTTGCTGCAAAGCAATATGTGGCATAAATTATTCTATGGACATTGCCATATTCTTAGAACCACCGCTGATGCTCCCTGCATCACATTCACTCAATAAAACACTTACGCATAAACCTGAATTTTCCTATTTACATGTGCACATAGCTACCATAGATTCTGATTAATTCTTTATATTTGATTTAGTTGACTACCTGAACTGCAGCTCTTCAGAACAGGCACTCATGCTTTTCAAATGACCCTCCAGATGATGATCATCCTGGAGATGAAGGTGCTGCTAAGTGCTGAGGATGCTGGTGGTATAATTGGTTCCCCAAAAGCTTACGTTGGCAGCGACAGCTCGCAACCAGCATCAGCAACTGCTGCCAGTACTGCGGCAAATAATGGTATGGTTCACCCAGAATTCATCAGCAGTGGCTTTTGATATGTTGAAAACTGCTTTACTGTGCTGTGACAAATTGCGTTTAGTCTTTCATTTTCCTCTGAAAGGCAGTTCAATTTACATTTGGCACTGAATACATTCAACAACCTGTTTTTTTGTTGCTCAAAATTTCTTGTCTAATCAACTTTTTATGGATATTCATTTACACGCAACCATCACTTTTGTATCACCATCAAGCAACAACCCTTTTGAAGTATTTCCTATTAGAAAAAAAGCAGGGATCTTGTAGTGAATTTTGGTTTGCAGCTTGGACTCATCAGCATTATTTTGTTGGTAGAGTAACTTCATATCATGTAACTAATGTCATTGAGCATGTGCTATTTCTATTACTATTCACTGGAACCAAACTGCTGGTGAAACCAGTCTTGAGATTTTTTGCCCTAACATCATGTGTTACCAGTACAGAGCAGTTCTCAGATTTGTTTAGCTAATAAAAAATGATATGAGATATGCCCATTCAAGGGAAAGATGTTTTAGCAACCACTTCAAAGTAGGTCATTGAGGCAGTTAATAGCACACATTCTGATCATATTTGGGAGGAGAGTACTTTGAGATATTTGCTTAGGCTGTTGATGCTAGTGGACAGAGTTGATTCACATGTTCTGAGATGGTTCAGGCACATGATGAGGATGGATGGATGAATGGAGGTTGGTAAGAATGGTGATGAAGGCAGAGGTATGTGGACATAGGCTTAGAGGTAGACAAAAATTGGGGTAGATGGATGGTGTGAAGCAGTAGTCAAGAAGGAGACTTGAGTGTGAAGGTAGTAAGAGATGGTAGCATTACCATCAATAAGTGCTCCATCAAAAAATTTTACCTACTTACTTTGATATCTCAAACCATCCTACAATGAGTAAATGTCAATGACTCCAAGATTTGTGCTCCATCAACTCCATGTGTGGCAGGTACATGATTGCATCACTTGTGTGGCTCTTCTGTTCAGGCGGATATAGCTACATCAATAACTTTTAAACCCTGGTGCAGAAACTTGGTTGGGAAAAGATGAACAACAAAGTAAATCCCATGGAATTTATTTTGAATTGGGGTTCTATTTCAGCACAAGTTGCAATGAATAGTTTTCTACATCACAGCTCTCCTTTTCTCACTGTTATAACATCTTGCTCTCTCAACAACCTCACCCTCGGCTACTTTGTCATGGATCAGCTTTGCTCACTGTTCCCAGGTCGGTCACCATTAGTGCAGCGCAACCTTCCCAACAGCGGTGTGTCCCCCTCGCCTCGAACATCTGGCCCGGTGCCCAGTGGGGACAGCTGTCCTCCCGGGCAGGCCCCGCCCGGCCTGCCCAACGTCAGGACCATCAACACTCTCACCCCTTACCAGAACAAGTGAGTGCATGCCGGTGTCTCTTGATGCGGTTGTGGGGTCAACTGTGCCAGGCACAATGGGGAGATCTTTTGTGACTTGATCAAAACATTGCATGATTTTTTTTGTATATTTGTGTTCCCCCTTACCCCAGGCTACTGATTTACGGGTTGTGTGCAGTCATGACCCAACCAGAAGGAACACCCTAATTTTCTTTATTACTTCTCTATTCTTAACTCTTACTCAATTCTCCTTCTGATCCCTTTCTTGGTTATGCCCTTGCCCCACGGGGGAGCATGCGATAACTCGCCTTGAGACTTCGGTGGTAGTGAGGCTCAAATCAAATCTTGGTTATACTTTCACCTTTTGTTACAACTAAATTATCATACCTTGTGTCACACTTTGACAACCTCCCTCTGATTATTTTTGTCTCTGGTTGATGTGCCATAGACAAAAATAAACAGAGGAGGGAGGTTGTCTAAGTGTGACACAAGGTATGATAATGTAGTTATATGTTTGGTTTTAATTTGATGTTTGATTTGTTGGGGTCATGTTTAATTTTGTTGTGCTGTCTTTGAACATTTTTATTTTTTATTTCTTGGATCTACTCTTATGAAGGCTGTGGTATTGAGAGCATTCGACCCTCCCTCCTGCTGATCAGTTTTTGTACCCTAGCGTAAAAAGTTGTTACCAGCTTTTGGATCGAGATTCCACCTTCGAATTGCCTAGTTTTGTTGATGTGGGCAATTGAGCATATTGGAGAACGGCATCAAAAAATCCAGCATTCACAACCATTCTCTACTCATGCCGATCAATAACGACGTTTTTCGTATTAGAACAGGGACGGTGAAGAAGTTAGAGGACAAAGTGCATTCACATGTTCTCAGATGGTGAAAAAGGTGATAATGGCGGTGAGTGGATGGGGGCGGAGCCTAAAGGTAGATCAAAATTATGGTGGATAGATGGTGTGAAGAAGGCGTTGGGAAGGAGAGACATGAGTGTGGAGGTAACGAGAGAGCTTAGAATGGATGGGCGTGAATAGAGAATGGTTGAGGGAGGTTGATTTTTGATGCTGCCTTGATGGGCTTTTCCACCATTGGCATCTCATTGAGAAATGAGAGGTTTGCAGAGGGGGTGGTCGGTCACTGTGACGCAGCAGGGGTAAACCAGTCTGTGTCAAGCCCTGCTGCTGTCACTGAACTCGATTTGCACTCGACCCAGAGTGTGTGTTGCGGGGTGTTCCAGCTGGAACCTTCACTTCGAAAGAGCTAAGTTGCGTGAGGTGCCCCTTGCCGTCGAGCACCCTCCTTCCTGGGGAATTTGGGCTAGTGTTTTTATCTGAATGTCGTTAGAAACGTTCTATCGTTTGCAAATGATACTAGCTAGGAGAAAAAGTCCCCCCCTAAAGCTACTGGTTCACGGGTCGCACGGGGTCACGATCCAACCGGGGGGGGTGAACACCCAATTTCCTTTCGGACCCTTCTACTCTTCACTATCTCTCCTTCTCTACCCCTTCCTGGTTATGCTTTCACCTTGGTTACTCCTTTTACCTCATTTGTTTTGTTGAAGCTGCATTAACTTATCTCTCTTCTTGTCTTGACAAT
>SDVV010013558.1:0-15068 GCA_016164225.1 Gammarus roeselii | reverse complement strand
TTTATGTTATTTAGTTGTTTAGGTGTTTTAGGTGGTTTAGGTGTTATAGTTGTTTTAGGTGTTTAGTTGTTTCAGTTGTTTTAGTTGTTTTAGTTGTTATTGTTGTTTTGGGGTTTCTAGTTGCTTTAGTTGTTGTACGTGTTTAGGTGTTCTAGTTGTTTAGTTGTTTTAGTTGTTTTAGTTGTTTCAAGTGTTATAGTTGTTTTCAGGTGTTCTGTTTGTTTAGGTGTTTTTGGTGTTGCAGGTGTTATAGGTGTTTTAGGTGTTGTAGGTGTTATATGTGTTTGGTTGTTTTAGTTGTTTAGGTTGATATAGTTGTTTCAGTTGCTTCTGTTGTTTTAGGTGTTATAGTTGTTATAGGTGTTATAGTTGTTTTAGTTGTTTTAGTTGTTTTAGTTGTTTAGTTGTCTTTGGTGTTATAGTTGTTTCAGGTGTTATAGTTGTTTTAGGTATTCCAGGTGTGTTAGTTGTTATAGGTGTTTTGGTTGTTTTAAGTGTTTTAGTTGTTTAGTTGGTTTAGGTGTTTTGGTTGATTTAGGTGTTGGAATTGTTTTAGATGTTTTAGTTGTTGTAGGTGTTTAAGTTGTTATAGGTGTTCTAGTTGTTTTATGTGTTTTATGTGGTTAAGGTGTTTAGTTGATTTAGGTTTTTTAGTTGTTCTAGTTGTTTTGTTTGATTTAGTTGTTATGGGTGTTTAAGTCGTTTTAGTTGTTTAGTTATTTTAGTTGTTTTAGGTTTTCCAGTTGATATTGGGGTTTTAGGTGTTTTAGGTGTTCAGGTGATTTAGTTGTTTAAGATGTTATAGTTGTTTAGGTGTTGTAGTTGTTTCAAGTGTTTAAGTTGTTATAGGAGTTATAGTTGTATAGGTGTTTTAGTTGTTTCATGTGTATCAGTTGTTTTAGGCTATACAATTGTTTAAGGTGTTTTAGTAGTTTTATGTGTTTTAGTTGTTTAGGTGTTTTAGTTGTTTTATGTGTTGTAGGTGTTTAGTTGTTTTAGTTGTTTTTTGTTGGTTTAGTTGTTTCTGGTGTTTCAGTTGTTCCAGGTGTTCTAGTTGTTTTAGGAGTTATAGTTGTTATATGTGTTTTAGTTGTTTTAGGAATTTTAGTTGTTGCATGTGTTGTAGTTGTTTAGGTGTTTTAGGTGGTTTAGGTGTTTTAGTTGTTATAGGTGTTGTGGCTGTTATAGTTGTTTCAGTTGTTTTAGTTTTTTTAGTTGTTCTAGTTGTTTAGTTCTTTCAGTTGTTTTAGGTGTTGTAGTTGTTTAGGTAATATAGTTGTTTAAGTTGATTTAGGTGCTATGGGTGTTTTAGCTGTTTTTAGATGTTTAGGTGTTATAGTTGTTTATAGGTGTTTAGTTGTTTTGGGTGTTATAGTTGTTTAGGTGTTTAAGTTGTTTTGTGTGTTATAGATGTTTTATGTGTTTTAGTTGTTATAGGTGTTTTAGTTGCTTTAGTTGTTTAGTTATTTTTGTTGTTTAGTTGTTTTAGTTGTTTTAGTTGTTTAAGTTGTTTTAGTAGATTTATTTGTTGTAGTTGTTCCAGTTGTTTTAGTTGTTTTAGTTGTTTCAGTTGTTATATTTGTTTTTGTTGTTATAGTTGTTGTAGGCGTTATAGTTGCTTTAGGTATTTAAGTTGTTCTAAGTGTTATAGGTGTTTCAGGTGTTGTAGTTGTTATAGGTGTTTCAGTTGTTTAGGTGTTTTAGTTGTTTTTTTAGGTGTTTTAGTGTTTAGATGTTATAGCTGTTTTATGTTTTAGTTGTTTTAGGTGTTTTATGTGTTTTAAGTGTTGTATTTGTTTTAGGTGTTTTAGTTGTTATAGTTGTTTTAGGTGTTATGGTTGTTGTAGGTGTCTTAGTTGTTTTCGTTGTTTTAGTTGTTATAGTTGTTTTAGTTGTTTAAGGTGTTTTAGTTGATATAGGTGTTATAGTTGTTATAGGCGTTATAGTTGTTTTAGTTATTTTAGTTGTTTTAAGTGTTATAGGTGTTCTAGGTGTTGTAGTTGTTTCAAGCGTTTCAATTGTTTCAGGGGTTTTAGTGTTTTTTTAGGTGTTTTAGTGGTATAGATGTTATAGTTGTTTTATGTTTTAGTTGTTTTAGGTGTTTTATGTGTTTTAGGTGTTGTATTTGTTTCAGGTGTTTTAGTTGTTATAGGTGTTATAGTTGTTTTAGGTGTTTTAGTTGTTTAAGGTGTTCTAGTTGCTTTAGGTGTTTAGTTGTTTCAGTTGTTTTAGTTATTTTAGTTGTTTTACTTGTTTTGGTTGTTTTAGTTGTTTTAGTTGTTTTAGTTGTTATAGTTGTTTAGTTGTTTTAGTTGTGTTAGTTGTTCTAGTTGTTTCAGTTGTTTCAGTTGTTTTATTTGTTATAGGTGTCCTAGTTGTTTTAGTTGTTTTAGTTGTTTTAGTTGTTTTAGGTGTTTCAGTTGTTGAAGGTGTTTTACTTGTTTAGGTGTTTTAGTTGTTTAGTTGTAATAGTTGTTTTAGTTGTTTAGGTGTTATAGTTGTTTTATAGGTTTTCAGTTGTAATAGGTGTTGTTTGTGTTGTAGGTGTTTAGTTGTTTTATGTGTTTTAGTTTTTCTAAATGTTTTAGTTTTTCAGTTGTTTCAATTGTTATGTGTGTTCTAGGTGTTTTAGTTAAGTTGTTTTATGTATTTTAGTTGTTTTATGTGTTCTAGTTGTTTCTAGGTGTTCTAGTTGTTATAGGTGTTATAGGTGTTTCTGGTGTTGTAGTTGTTTTAATTGTTCTATGTGTTATAGTTGTTTTCAGGTGTTCTGGTTGTTATAGGTGTTCTAGGTGTTATTGGTGTATTAGGGGTTCTAGGTATTTTAGGTGTTGTAGGTGTTATATGTAGTTCAGTTGTTTTAGTTGTTGTAGTTGTTTTAGTTGTTGTAATTGTTATTGGTGTTATAATTGTTTAAGGGGTTATAGGTGTTTTAGGTGTTTAGGTGTTTTTAGATGTTTAGGTGTTGTAGTTGTTTTAGTTGTTAACTTGTTTTAGTTGTTTTAGTTGTTTTAGTTGTTTTAGTTGTTTTAGTTGTTATAGTTGTTCTAGTTGTTATAGTTGTTTTAGTTGTATTAGTTGTTCTAGTTGTTTTAGTTGTATTAGTTGTTCTAGTTGCTTTAGTTGTTTTGGTTGTTTTAGGTGTTGTAGTTGTCTTAGTTGTTTTAGGTGTTATAGTTGTTATGTGCGTTTTAGTTGTTTAGGTGTTTTAGTTGTTTTATGTGTTTTAGTTGTTTTAGTTGTTGACTTGTTTTATTTGTTTTAGTTGTTTTAGTTGTTATAGTTGTTTTAGTTGTTATAGTTGTTTTAGTTGTTATAGTTGTTTTAGTTGTATTAGATGTTCTAGGTGTTTTAGTTGTTTTAGTTGTTTTAGGTGTTTTAGTTGTTTAGCAGTTTTAGTTGTTTAGTTGTTTTGGGTGTTTTGGTTGTTTTATGTGTTTAGTTGTTTGAATGTTATAGTTGTTTTATGTGTTATAGTTGTATTAAGTGTTTTAGTTGTTTAATGTGTATCAGTTGTTCTAGGTGTTATAGTTGTTTTAGGTGTTATAGTTGTTTTAGGTGTTTTAGTTGTTCTATGTGTTTTAGTTGTTGTAGGTGTTATAGTTGTTTTAGGTGATACAGTTGTTTTAGTTGTTTTAGTTGTTTGAATTGTTTAGTTGTTTTGTTTGTTTTTAGTTGTTTTAGTTGTTTTAGTTGTTATAGTTGTTATAGTTGTTTTAGTTGTTTTGGTTGTTTTAGTTGTTTTAGTTGTTCTAGTTGTTTTAGTTATTTCAGGTTTTTCAATTGTTATGTGTGTTCTAGTTGCATTAGTTGTTTGGTTGTTATATGTGTTCTAGTTGTTTTAGGTATTTTAGTTGTTCAGGTGTTTTAGTTGTTCAGTTGCTTTAGTTGTTTTAGTTGTTTAGGTGTTCAAGTTAATTTATGTGTTCAAGTTGTTATGGGTAATATAGGTGTTTCTGGTGTTGTACTTGTTTTTAGTTGTTTTAAGTGTTGAAGTTGTATTTAGGTGTTCTGGTTGTTATTGGTGTTTTTAGGTATCATTGGTGTTATAGGTGTTTAGGGTATTTTAGGTGTTGTAGGTGTTATATGTGTATTAGTTGTTTAGTTGTTTTAGTTGTTTGAGTTGTTATAGGTGTTATAGTTGTTCAGGGTGTTCTAGGTGTTTTTAGGTGTTATAGGTGTTTGTAGATGTTTAGGTATTCTAGTTGTTATAGGTGTTTTAGTTGTTTTAGGTGTTTTAGTTGTTTAGTCGTTTTAGGGTGTTTAAGTTGTTTGTGTGTTTTAGTTGTTTAGGTGCTTTAGTTGTTTTAGGTGTTTTAGTTGTTATAGTTGTTTTAGTTGTTGTAGTTGTTTTAGTTTTTTTTAGTCGTTTTAGTTGTTCCAGTTGTTTAGTTGTTTTAGTTGTTTCAGTTGTTCTAGTTGTTTCAGTTGTTTTAGTTGTTTTAGTTGTTTTAGTTGTTTTAGGTGTTTCAGTTGTTGAAGGGGTTTTAGTTGTTTAGGTGTTTTAGTTGTTTAGTTGTTATAGTTGTTTTAGTTGTTTAGGTGTTATAGTTGTTTTTAGGTGTTCAGTTGTAATAGGTGTTTTAGGTGTTGTTTGTGTCCTAGGTGTTTTAGTTGTTATATGTGTTTTCGTTGTTCTAAATATTTTAGTTGTTTCAGTTGTTTCAATTGTTATGTGTGTTTTAGGTGTATTAGTTGTTAAGTTGTTTTATGTGTTTTAGTTGTTTAGGTGTTTTAGTTGTTTAGGTGTTTTAGTTGTTCAGTGGCTTTAGTTGTTTAGTTGTTTTATGTGTTCAAGTTGTTTCTAGGTGTTCTAGTTGTTATAGGTGTTTTAGGTGTTTCCGATGTTGTAGTTGTTTTAGTTGTTTTAAGTGTTATATTTGTTTTTAGGTGTTCTGGTTGTTATAGGTGTTTTAGGTGTTATTGGTGTTGTAGGGGTTTTAGGTATTTGAGGTGTTGTAGTTGTTATATGTGTTGCAGTTGTTTTAGTTGTTTTAGTTGTTTTAGTTGTTTTAGTTGTTGTAGTTGTTATAGGTGTTATAATTGTTTAAGGTGTTATAGGTGTTTTAGGTGTTTAGGTGTTATTAGATGTTTAGGTGTTATAGTTGTTTAAGGTGTTTTAGTTGTTTTAGGTGTTTTAGTTGTTATGTGCGTTTTAATTGTTTAGGTGTTTTAGTTGTTTTAGGTGTTTCAGTTGTTTTAATTGTTATAGTTGTTTTAGTTGTACTAGTTGTTGTAGGTGTTATAGTTGTTTTAGGTATTATAGTTGTTTCAAGTGTTATAGGTGTTTAGGTGTTGTAGTTGTTTAGCTGTTGCAGTTGTTTTAGGTGTTGTAGTTTTTTTTGGTGTTTTAGTTGTTTAGATGCTAATATTGTTTATGTGTTTTAGTTGTTTAGGTGTTTTAGTTGCTTTAGGTGTTATAGTTGTTATAGGTGTTTTAGTTGTTATAGGTGTTATAGTTGTTTAGGTGTTTTAGTTGTTTTATGTGTTTTAGTTGCTCTATGTGTTTTAGTTGTTATAGTTGTTTAAGTTGTTTTAGTTGTTATAGTTGTTGTAGTTGTTCTAGATGTTTTAGTTGTTTCAGTTGTTATAGGTGTCCTAGTTGATTTAGTTGTTATTGTTTTTTAGGTGTTTTAGTTGTTAAAGGTGTTATAGTTGTTTAGTTGTTTAGTTGTTTTAGTTGTTTAAGTTGTTTTAGTTGCTATAGTTGTTATAGTTGTTGTAGTTGTTTCAGTTGTTTTAGTTGTTATAGTTGTATTAGTTGTTATAGTTGTTTTAGTTGTACTAGTTGTTGTAGGTGTTATAGTTGTTCTAGGTATTATAGTTGTTTTAAGTGTTATAGGTGTTTAAGGTGTTGTAGTTGTTTAGGTGTTATAGGTGTTTTAGGTGTTATACTTGTTTTAGGTGTTTCAGTTGTTCTAGGTGTTTTAGTTGTTGTAGGTGTTTTAGCTGTTTTAGGTGTTACATTTGTTATAGTTGTTTTAGTTGCTTGAATTGTTTAGTTGTTTTGGTTGTTTTAGTTGTTTTAGTTGTTTTAGTTGTTTTAGTTGTTATAGTTGTTTTAGTTGTTTTTGTTGTTATAGTTGTTTAGTTGTTCTAGTTGTATTAGTTATTTTAGATTTTTTAATGGTTTTGTGTGTTCTAGTTGCATTAGTTCTTTGGTTGTTTTATGTGTTCTAGTTGTTTTAGGTGTTTTAGTTGTTCAGGTGTTTTAGTTGTTCAGTTGCTTTAGTTGTTTTAGTTGTTTAGATGTTCAAGTTAATTTAGGTGTTCAAGTTGTTATGGGTGTTGTGGTGTTTCTGGTGTTGTAGTTGTTATAGTTGTTTTTAAGTGTTAAAGTTGTATTTAGGTGTTCTGGTTGTTATATGTGTTTTTAGGTGTCATTGGTGTTTTAGGTGTTATAGGTATTTTAGGTGTTGTAGGCGTTTAATGTGTTTTAGTTGTTTTAGTTGTTTTAGTTGTTTTAGTTGTTTTAGTTGTTTTAGTTGTTATAGGTGTTATAGTTGTTCAAGGTGTTTTAGGTGTTTTTAGGGGTTGTAGGTGTTTGTAGATGTTTAGGTGTTCTAGTTGTTTTAGGTGTTTTAATTGATTTAGGTGTTTAGTTGTTTTAGGTGTTTAAGTTGTTGTGTGTGTTATAGTTGTTTAGGTGTTTTAGTTGTTTTAGGTATTATAGTTGTTTTAGTTGTTTAGTTGTTTTAGTTATTTAGTTGTTTTAGTTGTTTTAGTTTTTTTTAGTCGTTTTAGTTGTTCCTGTTGTTTTTTTGTTTTAGTTGTTTCAGTTGTTATAGTTGTTTTAGTTGTTTTAGTTTTTGTATGTGTTTTAGTTGTTGTAGGTATTTTAGTTGTTGAAGTGTTGAAGTGTTTTAGGTGTTGTAGTTGTTTTTGGTGTTACAGTTTTTTTATGTGTTTTATTTGTTTTGTAGGTGTTTTAGTTGTTTCGTTGTTCTAGTTGTTTAGATGTTATAGTTGTTTTACGTGTTTTAGTTGTTATATGTGTTTTAGTTGTTCTAGGTGTTTTAGTTGTTTTAGGTGTTCTAGTTGTTATAGGTGTTATAGTTGCTTCAGTTATTTTGGTTGTTCTAGTTGTTATAGGTGTTATAGTCTTTCAAGGTGTTTTAGGTGTTTGTAGGTGTTTTTGGTGTTTTTAGAGGTTAGATTTTATAGTTGTTCTAGGTATTTTAGTTGTTTTAGGTGTTTTAGTTGCTCCAGGTGTTATAGTTGTTTAGTTGTTTTAGTTGTTTTAGTTGTTTTAGTTGTTTTAGTTGTTTTAGTTGTTTTAGTTGTTTTAGTTGTTTAGTTGTTTGAGTTGTTTTAGTTGTTTTAGTTGTTTTAGTTGTTTTGGTTATTTTAGTTGTTCTAGTTGTTCTAGTTGTTCTAGGTATTTTAGTTGTTTTAGGTGTTTTAGTTGTGTAGTTGTTATAGTTGTTATAGTTTTTTAGGTGTTTCAGTTGTTTATAGGTGTTCCAGTTGTTAGAGGTGTTCTAGGTGTTTTATGGTGTTTTAGGTGTTATAGTTGTTCTATGTGTTTTAGTTGTTCGAGTTGTTTGAGTTGTTTCAGTTGTTTTAATTGTTATGTGTGGTCTAGTTGTTTTAGTTGTTCAGTTGTTTTATGTGTTTTAGTTGTTATAGGTGTTTTAGTTCTTTAGGTGTTTTAGTTGTTTAGTTGCTCTAGTTGTTCTACAGTAGTTGTTTTATGTGTTATAGTTAGCTTTAGGTGTTCTAGCTGTTATAGGTGTTTTTAGGTGTTTCTGGTGTTGTAGTTGTTTCGTTGTTTTAAGTGTTATAGTTGTTTTTAGGTGTTCTGGTTGTTATAGGTGTAGTGGTGTTATGGGTGTTGTAGGGGTTTTAGGTATTTTAGGTGTTGTAGGTGTTATATGTGTTATGGTTGTTTTAGTTGTTATAGTTGTTTTAGGTGTTATAGTAGTTCAAGGTGTTTTAGGTGTTCCAGGTGTTCTAGGTGTTTCTAGATGTTTAGGTGTTATAGTTGTTATAGGGGTTTTAGTTGTTTATAGGAGTTTTAGTTGTTTTAGGTGTCCAAGTTGTTTTGTGTGTTGAAGTTCTTTTAGGTGTTTTAGTTGTTTTAGGTGTTTTAGTTGTTTAGGTGTTTTAGTTGATCAGTTGTTATAGTTGTTTAAGTTGTTTAGATGTTTTAGTTGTTTTTTAGGTGTTCTAGTTGTTATGGGTGTTGTAGGTGTTTATGGTGTTCTAGGTGTTTAGTTGTTTTATGTGTTTTAGTTGTTTTAGTTGTTTTAGTTGTATAGGTGTTTAGTTGTTTCATGTGTTTTAGTTGTTTTAGGTGTTATAGTTGTTTAAGGTGTTCTAGTTGTTTTAGGTGTTATAGTTGTTTTAGTTGTTCTAGTTGTTTTAGTTGTTTTAGTTGTTATAGTTGTTTTAGGTGTTTTATTTGTTGCAGTTACTATAGTTGTTTTAGTTGTTTTATGTGTTTAGTTGTTCCAGGTGTTTCAAGTTGTTTTAGGTGTTAAAGTTGTTATATGTGTTTTAGTTGTATTAAGTCTTTTAGTTGTTTAGGGTGTTATAGTTGTTTTAGGTGTTATAGTTGTTTTAGTTGTTTTGGTTGTTTTAGTTGTTATAGTTGTTCTAGTTGTTTTAGTTGTTTCAGTTGTTTTAATTGTTATGTGTGTTCTAGTTGCATTAGTTGTTTAGTTGTTTGATGTGTTCTAGTTGTTTAAGGTGTTGTATTTTTTCAGGTGTTTTAGTTGTTTAGTTGCTTTAGTGGTTTTAGTTGTTTAGGTGTTTAAGTTGTTTATAGGTGTTCAAGTTGTTATGGGTGTTTTAGGTGTTGCTGGTGTTGTAGTTATTTTAGTTGTTTTTTAAGTGTTAAAGTTGTTTCTAGGTGTTCTGGTTGTTATAGGTGTTTCAGGTGTTATTGGTGTTATAGGTGTTTCGGGTATTTAGGTGTTGTAGGTGTTATATGTGTTTTAGTTGTTTTAGTCGTTTTAGTTGTTATAGTTGTTTTAGTTGTTTTAGTTGTTATAGGTGTTATAAATGTTCAAGGTGTTTTAGGTGTTTGAAGGCGTTTATTTTTTATTTTTAGGTGTTATAGTTGTTTTAGGTGTTAAGTTGTTTAAGGTGTTTTAGTTGTTCTAGGTGTTTAAGTTGTTCTATGTGTTCTAGTTGTTTTAGGGGTTTTAGTTGTTCTAGGTGTTTTAGTTGTTTAGTTGTTTAGTTGTTTTAGTTGTTTTAGTTGTTTTAGTTGTTCTAGTTGTTTTAGTTGTTCTGGTTGTTATAGATGTTCCAGTTGTTTTAGTTGTTATAGTTGTTTTAGTTGTTATAGTTGTTTTAGTTGATATAGTTGTTGTAGTTGTTATAGTTGTTTTAGGTATTTTAGTTGTTTTTAAGTGTTAAAGGTGTTTTAGGTGTTGTAGTTGCTCTATGTGTTTCAGTTGTTTTACGTGTTTTAGTTTTTTTTTAGGTGTTTTACTCGTTTAGATGTTATAGTTGTTATATGTGTTTTAGTTGTTATAGGTGTTTTAGTTGTTCTAGGTGTGTTAGTTGTTTTAGGTGTTCTAGTTGTTATAGGTGTTATAGTTGTTTTAGTTGTTTTAGTTGTTTTAGTTGTTTTAGTTGTTTTAGTTGTTATAAGTGTTATTGTTGTTCAATGTGTTTTAGGGTTTTATAGGTGTTTTAGGTGTTTTAAGATGTTAGGTGTTATAGTTGTTCTAGGTATTTTATTTGTTTTAGGTGTTTTAGTTGCTCTAGGTGTTTTAGTTGTTTTAGTTGTTCTAGTTGTTTTAGTTGTTTTAGTTGTTTTAGTTGTTGAGTTGTTTTTGTTGTTCTTGCTGTTTTGGTTGTTTTAGTTGTTTAGTTGTTATAGTTGTTTTAGTTGTTTTAGTTGTTTTAGTTGTTTTAGTTGTTCTAGTGTTTCAGTTGTTTCAGTTGTTTAATTGTTATAGGTGTCCTAGTTGTTTTAGTTGTATTAGTTGTTTTAGACGTTTTAGTTGTTAAAGCTGTGTTAGTTGTTCAGGTGTTTTAGTTGTTTATAGGTGTTATAGTTGTTTTAGGTGTTTTAGTTGTTCTAGGTGTTTTAGTTGTTGTAGGTGTTTTAATTGTTTTAGATGTTACAGTTGTTTAGTTGTATTAGTTGTTTGAATTGTTTAGTTGTTTTGGTTGTTTTAGTTGTTTTAGTTGTTTTAGTTGTTTTAGTTGTTTTAGTTGTTTTAGTTGTTATAGTTGTTATAGTTGTTTTAGTTGTTTTGGTTGTTTTAGTTTATTTAGTTGTTCAAGTTGTTTTAGTTATTTCAGTTTTTTTAATTGTTATGTGTGTTTTAGTTGCATTAGTTGTTTGGTTGTTTTATGAGTTCTAGTTGTTTAAGGTGTTTCAGTTGTTCAGGTGTTTAAGTTGTTCAGTTGCTTTATTTGTTTTAGTTGTTTAGGTTTTTAAGGTAATTTAGGTGTTCAAGTTGTTATGGGTGTTTTAGGTGTTACTGGTGTTGAAGTTGTTATAGTTGGTTTAAGTGTTAAAGTTGTATTTAGGTGTCATGGTTGTTATAGGTGTTTTTAGGTGTCATTGGTGTTATAGGTGTTTTAGGTATTTTAGGTGTTGTAGGTGTTATATATGTTTTAGTTGTTTTAGTTGTTTCAGTTGTTGTAGTGGTTTTAGTTGTTATAGGTGTTATAGTTGTTCAAGGTGTTTTAGGTGTTTTTAGGTGTTGTAGGTGTTTGTAGATGTTTAGGTGTTCTAGTTGTTTTAGGTGTTTAGTTGTTTTAGGTGTTTTAGTTGTTTTAGGTGTTTAAGCTGTTGTGTTTGTTTTAGTTGTTTATGTGTTTTAGTTGTTTTAGGTGTTTTAGTTGTTTTAGTTGTTTAGTTGTTTTAGTTGTTTAGTTGTTTTGGTTGTTTTATTTTTTTAGTCGTTTTAGTTGTTCTAGTCGTTTAGTTGTTTTAGTTGTTTCAGTTGTTATAGTTGTTTTAGTTGATTTAGTTGTTGTAGGTGTTATAGTTGTTTAGGTATTTTAGTTGTTTTAAGTGTTAAATGTGTTTTAGGTGTTGTAGTTGTTCAAGGTGTTACAGTTGTTATATGTGTTTTAGTTGTTTTGTAGGTGTTTTAGTTGTTTAGATGTTTTAGTTGTTTAGATGTTATAGTTGATTTACGTGTTTTAGTTGTTATAGGTGTTTTAGTTGTTCTAGGTGATTTAGTTGTTTTAGGTGTTCTAGTTGTTATATGTGTTATAGTTGCCTTAGTTGTTTTAGTTGTTTTAGTTGTTATAGGTGTTATATTCGTTCAAGGTGTTTTAGGTGTTTGTAGGTGTTTTAGGTGTTTATAGATGTTTAAGTTTTATAGTTGTTTCTAAATATTTTAGTTGTTTTAGGTGTTTTAGTTTCTCTAGGTGTTATAGTTGTTTTAGTTGTTTTAGTTGTTTAGTTGTTTTAGTTGTTTTAGCTGTTTTAGTTGTTTCGTTGTTTGAGTTGTTTTAGTTGTTTAGTTGTTTTTGGTTGTTTTAGTTGTTCTAGTTGTTCTAGTTGTTTTAGTTGTTTAAGTTGTTTTAGTTGTTCTAGTTTTTTAGTTGTTTCAGTTGTTTTAATTGTTATAGGTGTCCTAGTTGTTTTAGTTGTATTAGTTGTTTTAGGCGTTTTAGTTGTTAAAGCTGTGTTAGTTGTTAAGGTGTTTTAGTTTCTTAGTTGTTTTAGTTGTTATAGTTTTTTAGGTTTTTCAGTTTTTTTATGTGTTCCAGTTGTTAGAGGTGTTCTTGGTGTTTTATGGTGTTTTAGGTGTTATAGTTGTTCTATGTGTTTTAGTTGTTCGAGTTGTTTGAGTTGTTTCAGTTGTTTTAATTGTTATGTGTGTTCTAGTTGTTTTAGTTGTTTAGTTGTTTTATGTGTTTTAGTTGGTATAGGTGTTTTAGTTCTTTAGGTGTTTTAGTGGTTTAATTGCTTCAGTTGTTCTAGTAGTTTTATGTGTTCTAGTTGTTAAGGTGTTTTAGTTGTTTTATGTGTTCAAGGTGTTTTAGTTGTTTTTTAGTTGGTTTAGTTGTTTTTTGGTGTTTCAGTTGTTCCAGGTGTTCTAGTTGTTATATGAGTTATAGTTGTTATAATGTTTTAGTTGTTTTAGGTATTTTAGTTGTTTCATATGTTGTAGTTGTTTAGGTGTTTTAGGTGGTTTAGGTGTTTTAGTTGTTTAGGTGTTTTGGTTGTTATAGTTGTTTCAGTTGTTGTAGTTGTTTTAGTTGTTCTAGTTGTTATAGGTGTTTTGGTTGATTTAGGTGTTTAGTTGTTTAAATGTTATTGTTGTTTAATGTGTTCTAGTTGTATTAAGTGTTTTAGTTATTTAAGGTTTTATAGTTGTTTAGGTGTTATAGTTGTTTTAGGTGTTATAGTTGATTTAGGTGTTTTATTTGTTCTAGGTGTTCTAGTTGTTGTAGGTGTTTTAGTTGTTTTAGGTGATACAGTTGTTTTAGTTGTTTTAGTTGTTTGAATTGTTTAGTTGTTTTGGTTGTTTTAAGTTGTTTTTAGTTGTTTTAGTTGTTTTAGTTGTTATAGTTGTTTAGTTGTTTTGGTTGTTTTAGTTGTTATAGTTGTTCTAGTTGTTTTAGTTATTTCAGTTTTTTAATTGTTATGTGTGTTCTAGTTGCATTAGTTGTTTGGTTGTTTTATGTGTTCTAGTTGTTATAGGTGTTTTAGTTGTTCAGGTGTTTTAGTTGTTCAGTTGCTTTATTTGTTTTAGTTGTTTAGGTGTTTAAGTTAATTTAGGTGTTCTAGTTCAAGTGGCCGAGTGGTTAGCGTGTCCGACTACAGTGTCAGCCTCTGGTGCTGCATGTCGCGAGTTCGAGCCTCGGCAGGGACACGGCGGTCTTGTGTCGGGGAGATTGGGCTCCTCCCCCCTCTGTGTCTGCCTAACCTAGCCACCCCCCTAACTAGGGGGAAACGGCTGTATGTCTATACATACAAGTTGTTATGGGTGTTTTAGATGTTGCTGGTGTTGAAGTTGCTGTAGTTGTTTTAAGTGTTAAAGTTGTATTTAGGTGTTCTGGTTGTTAAAGGTGTTTATAGGTGTCATTGGTGTTATAAGTATTTTAGGTATTTTAGGTATTTTAGGTGTAGTAGGTGTTATATGTGTTTTAGTTGTTTTAGTTGTTTTAGTTGTTTAGTTGATTTAGTTGTTATAGGTGTTATAGTTGTTCAAGGTGTTTCAGGTGTTTTTAGGTGTTGTAGGTGTTTGTAGATGTTTAGGTGTTTTAGTTGTTTTAGGTGTTTTAGTTGTTTAAGGTGTTCTAGTTGTTATAGGTGTTATAGTCGTTCAAGGTGTTTAAGGTGTTGTAGGTGTTTTAGGTGTTTTTAGATGTTTAAGTTTTATAGTTGTTCAAGGTATTTTAGTTGTTTTAGGTGTTTTAGTTGCTCTAGGTGTTATAGTTGTTAAAGTTGTTCTAGTTGTTCTAGTTGTTTTAGTTGTTTTAGTTGTTTAGTTGTTTGAGTTGTTTTAGTTGTTTAAGCTGTTTTGGTTGTTATAGTTGTTATAGTTGTTCTAGTTGTTTTAGTTGTTTTAGTTGTTTTAGTTGTTTTAGTTGTTCTAGTGTTTTAAGTGTTTCAGTTGTTTTATTTGTTATAGGTGTCCTAGTTGTTTTAGTTGTATTAGTTGTTTTAGGCGTTTTAGTTGTTAAAGCTGTGTTAGTTGTTTAGGTGTTTTAGTTGTTTAGTTGTTATAGTTGTTGTAGTCTTTTAGGTGTTTCAGTTGTTCCTTAGGTGTTCCAGTTGTTAGAGGTGTTTTAGGTATTTTAGGTGTTGTAGGTGTTATATGTGTTTCAGTTGTTTTAGTTGTTTTAGATGTTTTAGTTGTTGTAGTTGGTATAGGTGTTATAGTTGTTTTAGGTGTTACAGTTGTTTAAGGTGTTTTATTTGTTTTAGGTGTTTTGGTTGTTATAGTTGTTGTAGTTGTTTTAGGTGTTTTAGGTGTTTTAGTTGTTCTAAGTGTTTAAGTTATTTGTGTGTTTAAGTTGTTTGTGTGTTTTAGTTGTTTTAGGTGCTATAGTTGTTTAGGTGTTTTAGTTGTGTTAGTTTCTTAGGTATTGTAGTGGTTTCAGTTGTTTCAGTTGTTTTAGGTGTTTTAGTTGTCATAGTTGTTATAGATGTTCTAGTTGTTTTAGGCGTTATAGTTGTTTTAGGTGTTATAATTACTTTAGGTGTTTCAGGTGTGTTAGTTGTTTTAGGTGTTTTAGTTGATTTAGGTGTTTTAGTTGTTTCAGTTGGTTAGGTGTTCTAGTAGATTTAGGTGTTGTAGTTGTTTTAGGTGTTTTAGTTGCTTTAGGTGTTTAAGTTGTTTTAGGTGTTCTAGTTGTTATAGGTGTTATAGGTGGTTAAGGTGTTTTAGTTGTATTAGGTGTTTAGTTGATTTAGTTGTTGTAGTTGTTCTAGTTGTTTTAGTTGTTCTAGTTGTTATAGGTGATATAGTTGTTTTAGTTGTTTTAGCTGTTGTAATTGTTTTAGGTTTTTTTGTTGTTATAGGTGTTACAGTTGTTCATGTGTTTTAGGTGTTTTAGGTGTCATAGGTGTTTCGGATGTTATAGGTGTAATAGTTGTTTTAGGTGTTTTAGTTGTTGTAGGTGTTTTAGTTGTTTTAGGTGTTTAAGTTGTTATATGTGTTTTGGTTGTTTTAGGTGTTCTAGTTGTTTTAGTTGTTTAGTTATTTTGGTTGTTCTAGTTGTTACTGTTGTTTCAGTTGTTTAGTTGTTTCAGTTGTTTCGGTTGCTTTAGTTGTTTTAGTTGTTATTGTTGGTATAGTTGTTCTGTTTGTTGTAGGTGTTATAGTTATTTTAGGTATTGTAGTTGTTTTAAGTGTTCTAGGTGTTCTAGGTGTTGTAGTTGTTTAGTTGTTTCAGTTGTTTAAGGTGTTTAGTTGTTTTTTAGGTGTTTTAGTTGTTTAGATGTTAAAGTTGTTATATGTGTTTTAGTTGTTCTAGGTGTTTTAGTTGTTTAAGGTGTTATAGTTGTTTTAGGTGTTATAGTTATTATAGGAGTTATAGTTGTTTCTAGGTGTTTTAGTTGTTTTAGGTGTTTTAGTTGTTGTAGGTGTTTTAGTTGTTTTATGTGTTTTGGTTGTTGTAGGTGTTTTAGTTGT